>KK116753.1:790953-819001 GCA_000611955.2 Stegodyphus mimosarum | reverse complement strand
ACAAACTCTCCAAGAACTGGAAAGAGCTCTTCTGGAAGAGTGGGACAGAATACCCCAACTCGTGATTAATAGCCTCATTGACTCCATGCCTCAAAGGTGTTCAACGTTGCTGGCCGTCAGTGCAAACCATACCTTCCCCTACTGAAAATGATTTCCTTTGAAGAAAACACCTTTTCTTATTCTTTTTTCTCATATGCACAAATTGTGTTTTTTTCCTTTTGTACACAAATGCGCAATAAAATGCATTTTTTTCTTCCAAACATGTGTAATTTATTCTCATATAGCCTACTACGTCTGTCGACCATGCATCAATCAGCTAAAAAGTTTCCCAGCCACAAAATCCACCTAAAACCGCAATATCCTTTAATTGTTTTGAGCAGTATATTTACCAATATATAGACAGATTCCTTTGCACCATTTTAACCAAAAGATAGTAGCAAAGAATTAAAAGAAATATTTTTTTTAAATTAGAAATATATCCTCTATTAAATTTACAGGTCCCTGCACGCATATCGAAAGCTGAGGAATGCATAAGCATTAAGCCTTTATAAGGTATTTTCCCCCTTCTTCCAGCATCCCTTCGTAGTATAACGATAGCACACTTGTATTCGAGAGGTCCAGTTTCGAGTCCTGGCGAGTGCATTGCTCAGTTTTCCTGTCTCCTGCGTCAAAATAACATAATGACGCTATACCTTTATAAATTAATACTTTATAAATTGATAGCGTAATTGATAACAAAACAGGAAATAATTCCTCTTTTTAGTCATTAAACGGTTTTCGCGAATTTGCAGGTGTGGGGGAGAGAGGATTTGTTCTTTTAAAATTAAAGTAAAATGTGTCTGGTCTGAGATGTGTTTGGACAAAGTGAAATGATTCAAGTAATTCTAAATGCTTTTTAACTGATAAAAAATAGTCTCAATACCCATCGTCTATCATTTCAAAGAGAATATAGGCATTTTACAATCATCAGTTAGTAAAACAAATCGATGGTTTAACATATCTGATGCGATAAACGCATACACAGTTCAACTGTAGAGAAAGTCAGTAAAACGATATTAACAAATCATATATCATATCAGTCCAAATTAAATATTATAGATTTATATTGATTTTTTTCTCATTCACTTTTATATGAAAGCCAAAAATTCTTATGAGAAATTTTTAACATGAAATTCTATGTTTAAGACGATAAGCTTGCTCATATTCTTATCATGTATGTCAAGATCTTGATCCAGTTTTTTAATATTTTTTATTAAATGTACTTTCCACTTCTGTCATTATTTCTCGGCTGTAACATTCAATGAGGATAATGCAACACTCAGTTTCCCCAGCTCTGTCCCAATTTTGATGGAATCCCCTGGGAGGATGGAAAAATTTATTACATTAGTGTGCTCTTGTCTCTTAACTAATGGTAGTTTGAGGAAAGGTAAATAAAGTGTAACTGAAAATATCGAAGTATTTTAAAATTTATTCACCTTAATTAAAATCGATACAGTATATAACTAATTGAGAAAACGAAAAGCAGTTGACAAAATGCTATGGCGTTACTATTATTTTGCTCTTGAGCAAGACTAATAATACTATTTTGGAATCATCGCAAACAATGCTTAATAATGACTTCAGAAACCTTATCGCTCATTCTAATTTCTGTCAGTGTTACAAAATTCAAAACTTATTAAACAAACTGATTTGCTATTAATAATGAACTATGTCCTACATTTTCTGAAGATTCGTAAATCTTGCCATAAGCAGCACAACCTGGAACGCATATCTGAAAATCCGCATTCCATTCATAAAAATAACATTGATATTCTAACCTAATATTGATGACGACCATTATTTCTTTTTCAAGCAGTTATTCTTAGGTCACAAAATAACAAATATACTTATTTGTACACAGAGTGCTTTTGCACTTTGAAAGAAGAGGAAATTTTCGCTATCGGATTTCTTCGCAACCGATAGGGTTTTCTATGAAACGAAAAATTACCTAAGGCCGTTTTCAAACAAGTTTATGTCTGGCATGATGCTTCTGTATAGAACATAATATTTTCGTCCATTATAATAGGTGTAATTACGGTCACTGAAAATAGCGGTTGTATTCCTTTGACTACGTTAAGTATAAAGAATGAATATTAAAATCTATCTAAATAAAAGAATAAATTGTTGAATTATTCTGGAAAAAGGTGTTAAACGACAGAGAGTATAAAAGGAAAGTCAACTTAAAAAATAGATCGAACATGGTCGACTTGTCTCGGAAACATAATATCAAAACAAGAACATTTTTATATTTTAATAAAATATTATTTACTGAACCCATCTGCAGTTAATAATTATCTCTTTTTGGTAACACTTTAAGAAGGAAGTAAAAATGAAATGATGGCCAAAGTAGCGATCTATACAGATCTGCATGCTTCACATAATCATGTATGGAAATTAGATAGTAATTTGTTTGCTACTACAATGAAAATTAAATGAATAAATTTAGTTTTCTAAAATTGTGTTATGAAGTTACTTTTACTTAGACACTATAGTAAAGCACCAAAAAGTAGAATGGTTCTATAGAGACTATTACGTATCTCTATGTATTTCCATTTCAAAAATATTGTCCCATGGAAATTCTTTACTCCTTTCATAAGAGTCAATCACTGTGTCAAGAGCACAATTATATCAAAACAACCAATCAAGCATCGCAGTGAACTAACACTGCTCTAGAGTAGAAAGCTCTAAGATCAATCGATTCGGAAACAAATTTCCCAAGATCATGCTGATATCTGCGACGTCCAAGATATTCTGCTATAAGTTTTCTACACATTCATTGTAAGTGGTAAATTTTCAGAGAAGCAATCTCATATCATAAACTTTTGTCATAAACAAATGTAAAACGAGTTTAATTCGATTAATCCAGTTATGTTATTAGTTTGGTTTTTCTATAGCTTTTACTTTTGTTAACTTTCACCAAGATACAAATTTGCTTAATAGCTTCAAGTTGTTGACTTCTTCAGATAATATTTAGCGACATAGACTGACCGCCAACTTTTCTACAGCTTTTCTGTAGCAGACTACAGCTTTTCTTTTGTTGCAATTTAGCCCGCAGGCGAAGGTTTCTGCCAACCGCTTTTCCTTCTCGAGCAGGCAATAAGCTGCTAACCAAAGGTAAGGACAGGCTTGCTAATTTTTGTACTCTGTAATTGATTTAAATGCAGCATGTGTTTGTTTACTTCCAAGCTAGCTGAGTTTTGTTTCCGTTAAACGTTCAAGCTTATGTAACAGCAGGTCGACGTATTAATAAATGAACTTTAAATTTGACTTTGCCATAATAAGTGCAGCTAAGAGGTCAGGCACAGCGGAAAGCCGTCCGGTACACGCTTACGGTTGCTTTAAGTTTTGGGAATTTGAAAATTAATACCTTAACCTAACAGTGGCGCCTCAATAAAACGTGGTGAATCATAATTCGCCGCCTCTTTCATTTGGCGAGAGGATCTCTTTTTTCTCACTCCACTCACAGTTTAAGGAGGGAAAGTATGAGGAATTTTCGCTTTTCTCACTGTGTATTCTAGTAATGTAATTAATACCATGTCCGTCAGCAATTGGAATAGGCATGATTCCAGTTCCGGCGAAACCGTAGTAATTTCCTCACATATTTCGCTCCAAATATTTTAATATATTATAATAGCTCAACAAACATTTAGTATCTCAATAAGAGAATCATGCATGAAGCATGAAATGTATGAACTAAAGATCAGTACTATTAATAGAAAAATAAATAATTTGTGAAAACTTGTTGTTTATTATATAGACTACTAGTTATCCTCGAATGCCAGTCAAATTTTTATTCTACTTATATGCAGTAATGAATGTAATTTAATCCAAAAGAACATATAATGAGCGTACAGCTATAGTGCATAAATTTACGTAAGCTTCTAATCCACAATTTAATATGCATACTTATAGTTATGTAACTTTCAAGTTGCTCAATTCAAAACGCTATAATTATTTTCAGGAAAATTCTTTAAGTGTTCTGCGGATTTGAATTTTCACAAATGCAATCAAAATGAATATTTGTGATTGGCAACTATTAGGAACCTTAAATTTCTCTTCTCTTTTTTTTTGTAGTGTTCAATTCAAAAGACAATGATTAGTAAAGAAACAAGCAATGATAAAGAAAATTAACCTTATAAAAGAAGGATGAGTAATAGACTAAATTAGTTATTCGAAAGAAGAATTCATATGAAGGGCAAAAAGTCAGCTTGTACGTTCATGTACTTTATGATAAAGGATTTAGCTGGGAAAGAAATTCAATCCGAAAAAAGATTTACTGCGATGTCAAACTTGCATTATTTTTTCGTTACTTCGTTTGACATGTCAGGCCCTGATGACATGTTTTCGGGTAATCAGCGATGCAAGACGAGATAAACTTAAATAAATATCACATAAATGGATCCTCTAACTGATCCCAGCCGTTAGTTTTGGAAATAATCATCTCTTTCTGTTTCACAGAACTTGTGGATGGAATGATAATTATTTGTAGAATAGTTATAGGTACGGAAATGCTGAAGTTTCATTTATTTTTGGAACAGCTAGAGGTCTCAGTTTGTTGTTCATAAAGCTTTTTAATGTATTTGGTATGCCAGAGAATTCTGTCCGCTTAAAAAGAAGTTAAGAACTACTAGAAAATCTTGCATAAATCAACAGACGTTAAGAAATTTTGCGTATTACGATTACTATATTGAAAGGTTTTTTTATCCATTAATAAATAGCAGAAAGTAAGAAAAAGTGTATTATCGAAGTAACCTAATGATTACATTTTCTGTGTTTTCTATCAATAAATTTATCAAGTATAAATTTTTGCTAACTTTATTTCGGAGACAAAGTTTAATGCTTACTTTAATCTGAATTCAAATGAAAATGCTCAATACATGTCAAGAGAAACGTTTGCCCTCACCTTATTTAAAAGCAGTGATTTTTCGTTAGTTTTTGAAATATGTTGAGGCATTTTATTTGGCATAAATGTCAGAAACCACTGAATTTGTTAATTATTAATACTTAAGCTGCCTTAAAACTTGAAGTGTACTATTTCTCATTTCCTTGAAGTTAAATTATTCAAAGTAATGTGTAACGGCTCATGTAAGCATGCCCCTAGTTCTGGTCATAATCAAGCATGTGAATGAAAACTTTTGATACAGCTTTCTAGCTTACTTGCAGCATATTAGAATATAATCATAGCACATAAAAATTTATCAATGGCAATAAAGTAATACAGTTTTTGTCTTAACGTATGGGTAGACAAACCTTAAGTCTTTACGAAAGTGATGCAATTTCCTCAGGTTTCGTAAGGACATTAGTGAATTATGTGAATACTTACGCTTCTCTCCAGATGGGATTTGAATCAAACATTTCCTTTCCGCGGCACAAGCTATTCTTAACCACTGCTTATCTGAGACAAACAACTAACTCAGGTATTAACTCAAGAGTGAAACTCGAGGCCGCGGTTATGACAACAAACGAAAACTCTTTTCCTGCTCAATTTTATCGGGTGTGACCTTCATACCCACGGCGTTCCTACTTTTGCAAGTTGCGTCTCCGTCAAATGAAACAATTTAGCAGAAGGACTACACCACTCCAAACTTCTCTCTTTTTTTTTTTCCTTTCATTTTTTTTTCCTTTAACGGGATATTACGGCAGCGGCCTAGGGATTCAAACCATCGTCATTTTTCCATTCACTCAGATTGCTTTTGCTCTATAAGCTACCTAAAACCTGAAAATGTCACAGTTATTTGGAATTTGCACTGTTATAGGTTCATTATTACTAGGATGTCATAAAGCTCACCATTCACAAGCTTATGAAGACAAACTGAAAGAAAACATTAAAGAGCTATGAATGATGAACATACGCTAGAGTATTTTAAACTGCTCCATTACATAGTAGATTCGTTCTATTGATCTGATCAGCCATTCTCTATAGAATGCATTTTTGTAAAACTTTTATAACTGAAAATTGATCAAACGAAATAATTGGCTGACACTGCATCATTTTTTTGTTGCAGGCAGGAATTTTATAAATGAGCATATCGCTTCAGAACTTAATTCAGTTTTAATTGTCGTAACAATAAATAACTGTATGTATTCGAAAACAAATATTTTCAGATGTCTGGGTATTGCTCTAAGATGTTGAGCAATTTGACTTATCAAAGTCAAAAATTTCTGCAAAAGGCAAGAAAAAACTCATTTTCTTTGAGCTACCAATCTTTCATGGATACGCTATTACTTAAAGCACAAAGTTAAGTAATTATACGTTATTTACAATACAAGCCATATACTTTTACTTTATTGGTTCGATACCTTCACACTTCATAACAACTGCATTTCGAGTACACTAATTAATACATAGTGGAAGACTTGAAATCAAGGCATATGAAGTATATATATAGAATATTTGTAGAATATCATATAAAGCTTTATGATTGTTATGTGCTTTCTACATTCATATGAAGAGTTAATTAACTTGAACAACCGGAAGTGAAGCCTATAATAGTCTTTAAGTGACAACCGGTAGGTAGGCAAAGTGGTACTTTTATTTGAATATAAGAACTTTTAATGGGAATATATATTTAAATATAAAGCAATTTTTTTTCAGTTTTACTATTTAAGACTTTCATATCAATGGCAAACAACAAATTAGATTTGGGTTAAAATAGATAAACCGGAAGTAATACTTTATTTGAAGCTCTGAGCAAACTTTCGTAAAAAATATATTGAGAGATGATACAAAACTTCTCAAAGTTTGTATTTAAAATAGGCATGTGATTGAGAACTATATATTACAATTATAAGTATTAAATATATTCTTGTAATTATGCTAAATGAAATGACAATAGGCTCATTATGAAGACGAGCTCTCGCTATGACGTAATTAAATGCATTATTAGCCTCAATCCTAAATTTTCAGTTCGTTTCACTTTTTTGTCGCATCATTTTTCAAATAAAAGGGATACTGTAGCCAAATATTATAACTATAAATTGTTTTTAACGAAATATTTTAGCAAATATAAATAATAAAGCGAATATAAAAATAATTATGGCTATACTCAACACTCTGTTGGGATTCTAAATATATGCTGATTTTAAAGATTTGTGATATTTTCATGAATTTTATGTGGCATAATTGAGAAGAGAGATGTTTAATAAATTCAACTAAACTGACAAATAAAAAAGTTGAGTATCCTTTAAAAAAACTGAAGATTCATACCATAAATTAAGAAAAGACTGAAACGGAATATATGGGAACACGTAACACTCTGTACTGAATTTTAAAGGTATGCTGCTTTTAAATATTTTGTGAGCTGTAAGTCACTGATTTGTGAAACCGAAACGCTATACGATCAGAAGATGCATACTACAATCGAGGTGATATTTTCAAATCAAGACATGAGAATAGATGTGTACATGAGCACGTTTAGTTATCATTGTCCATTGTATAGGAGAATATAATAACAAAAAATTAGTAGTGTTTATAATTAACATTGACTCATGAACTTTACAACCAAATTAGGTTTTATTTACAAACAACTATCCAGAAGTGGTAGATTACTTAAGTTGGCTACTATTCCAATAATTTTTTAAATACTTATTGTCTTTCGTATAAAAAATGTTATAATTTCTCTAGTGACAACAGTACCTTCTATAAACCATCTACATTGTAAGCTTTTTGGGTGAAATTTTTGGAAATATGACAGCAGAATATTCGATTAATTTGATTAGAAGCTACCATTGAGTTTCAAAATCTTTATATTATAGAAATGACTCAAGCTTTTAGAACCATAAAAGATGGTTATTTATAAGACATCTTAAGCAATTAACATAAACAAAATAATCAGATTTTTTTATAAATACGTTGATTTAAATAAGCTTGAAAGTTTTGAAAAATTCATGTAATTCTAATATTTCCCAGAAGCTTTTCATAAGTTTAAAGTTAAACAAAGTATTCTTGGAAACGTTTCTGTGGTTTTGAACAAAAGGGAATGGAAGCTTTTCTGAGATTCTGGGAAGATTATTAGACGCTAATCTCAGTTTTAGCCTTCCTTGATCCTCGAAGAGCTTCATATTTTAATTACGTGCCTAACAGCGCCATTTCTTGAAATGAATTCTTTTGCAAGCATATGTAGAACACTTAGGCTTTGTTTGATGTTTTCTTGAGATTAGAAGACTTTTCGGCGAAAACTAGAGTTATTCTTTGAGAAAATGAAGGGAAATTTTTGAAAATTGTTTAAAGAACGGCTCCCGCTGAGGGCTTTAATAAAAGTTGTTCATTACTTCTAGCTGCTGAACTAAAACATAAAGTTCTATATTATACTTGAAAATTAAATGCTTGAAATATCGCGGGTGAGGTAATTCAGAGAAAAGTAAGGTTAAAGTGTTTGATGCTATATCATGTTGCATTACGTTCGAATAATATTTTTGTTTTCCAATTTTTTACTCTTACTTATTAACTGGGGAAATACCTTTTAGTAAGTTGAGTTGAACTAGGTCAACAAATTTATGAAATTTTCCCAGTGATGCTGCTAATTGAAGTAAAAATATACTTATTTATGCACCTGCAGTTTTAGAGGCATTTAGATTTAAGACGAAAAGAAAAAAAAACATTTTTTTCACTTCTTTTATTGAGTTTTTAATAAACTTATTATCTGCTCTAAGCAATTAGCTAAGCACATTTATGAAATGAAGAGATACAAATTACTTAACTGATAATTCATCAGACGAACTAATTGGCTGACATTGCATAATTTTTATGTTGCAGCCAGGAATTTTTTAAATGGGCATATAGCTTCTGAACTTAATTCAGTTTTAATTGTCGTAACAATAAAAAAACTGTATGCATTCGAAAACAAATATTTTCAGATGTATGTGTATTGCTCTAAGATGTTAAAGAATTTGACTTATCAAAGTCAAAAATTTCTGCAAAAGGCAAGAAAAAACTACTTTTCTTTGAGCTTACAATCTTACATGAATACGCTATTACGTAAAGCACAGAATTGAGTAATTATACGTTATTTACAATATAAGCGATATATTTTTAATTTGTTGGTTCGGCACCTGCATACTTCATAACAACTGTATTTCGCGTACTCTAATTAATACATATTGGGAGACTTGAAATCAAGGCATTTGAAGTATAGACACAGAATATTTGTTTTTCAATTAATTATGGTTAGTACTTAGAAAGAGATGAAGTTATAGGAGTTCCTGAAGGAACGCTAATTTGTCTTTGCATTATATAAGAAAAACCCCTACTCTCCTCAGAACTCAAAACTTTCAGAGTTCCTTTCAATAGTCAATAATCAGTCTCAGAACGAGCAACGAGAGTTTGAAGGCTTTCTCCACTCAGCTACTGAGGGACTGTAGTAATAGACATAACATAATGATAAAAAATTAATGAACCAAATATAAATCTTGGCGATTAAATCCAGGAACATTTTTACTTGAGCGTAATTTAGAAAGATAAGAAAATGATAACATAGAAACCACTTTGTATACAACAAGAAATTAAATGTAACAAACTGAAAGTCATTTTTTTACAAAGCGACTATACAGCATTCTCGTGTTAAAGAAGCATACCATTCTTATGAACTATAAAGCGAAGTAAAGCATTTTTCGAAGTATATGTAATTACAACTTCTGTTTGCCAAAATAAATGAAGAATAATGAGAAACTCTGGCATTTTGATAAATGTCTAATGTTGTAAAATGTAAACCTATTAGCTATTACTCCAAATAAGACGCAGGTAACCTAGCGGTGGGCAAAGGTGGCTTCTCTCGCTAAGACTTGCATCAAGGTATTCTTTTAGCAGATTCTAGATTTTTATCTTAGTACGGTTTCAGCTCAAACCATTAAAGTCAAATGAGGCGCTTCCAGTTGGAGTAGCGTATAGTGTAAGGATGCTGAAATTGGTGGCTACGGAATTAGGCAAAGCAAGCAGGAAAAAGGCTGCAACCTCTCATGGGGATGCATTTACTCTCTGCTAGTAGTTTGCTCAGGCTAGTAGAAAGAAGGTGATGTCAGAGGGGATACATTAATTCTACGAATGGTCCGTATCTATAGAAGTTCCTTTCTCGAAAGAGGAAAAAGGCACTATTAGAGAATTGGCGAAAGAGCATCACGTGCTCTTTAGATGTGATTCAGAAGACAGAAGTTACCTTAAAGTACTCTTAACATACTTCAGTTTTATCACTGCAAGATTACTGCGTTAATTACATGAATCCGTATTTTAACAAATGTATCATTGTTTTTAATATAGTAAATTGCTGCTCATATACACTAAGAATCTATTTTAGGGTGTTGCATATGTTTTCTAATCCATTTGCAGTGTTTTCTTGTTAAAACGCAGAAGTGGAATTATAAGTAAATCCTTGTTTCACTAAAAATAAAAGGTTTCCTAAAAATCGAATGTTTACGTAATGTAGCAAATAATGATTTAAATATTAATTAAACAGCTAATTTTAGTTTACGCAGAAATATTTAAAAATTTATTTACCGATTAAAATGGATAAACCCGTTTTCATCGTTTTCAGCCAAACAATTAATTATACACACAAATATACATATATATGTATATGCAAGTATATGTAAAATCATTATTCCCTTACGTATACTCGTGCATACATTTATTTTCTTAGTACGTATGTAATGCACTTTTGTATGCTTTATTAAAATTAATCTTTTTAAAAGCTTTTACGAAACTATCAAATATTTAGCCTTTATATTTTTATTTTAAAGGAAACTTTTAATCGAGGATAATTGCAAAGGTTTAGTGGAATACACGTTATAGTTTCAAGCGTATTAATCAATGTGTCCGCAATTTCCTACTCCTGTTCAGTTTTAGGTACAGTATATTTTAAGTTGTTTTGAAAACGTCGTGTATTGCTCAGTTTTGATTCCTCAATCTCCCAAACTCTAGTGTCTTTCCAAAACTCCTTTCACTCGATCGGTTACTTCAAGTTTTCAATGCATGCGGTAAAATTTTCTCTTTCTGAGAGTCTTATCCATTTATCAAATGGAAAAGCATAAGGAATGAAACAAAGTGCGATGTTTATTTAGCGCATTTTGAAAGGAAAGTAAAGTCAAGATTGGAGGAAAATATAAGGCGAGAAGAGAGGACAAGTGAATAAGCAGAGACGGTTTTACCTATTCTTAGCAATTTCGTTCGTTGCCAAGCAGCTAAAAAATAAAATTTTTAGATCAGTTATTCAGGACCTCGACGCCCGAAGAACAGCTGTTTTGCTGTTAAACGTACTGTTGCGTTAAAGTGTAATTCGCATGTGCAACATATATGTGATATCTGAAACTACGGTGTATCAAGAAACATTACAGGAGGAAAGTATCGTACAATTCCAGCAAAATAACTCTAGAAGGAACCTATATATATATATATACCCAAATGAGACGAAAAAGATAATGAAAGATCACCATTTTGGTAATTCAATGGTAAAGCATTCATACACAAAATAGTAGATCTCTAACTTCATTTTCCTCTCAGACAGAACTTGGAAGGTTATGGAGTTCATCATTTTGAGTTATTCTTGGTACATGAAAGAACTTTAGACACTCATATATAGCCCAACAAAGTTACAGTTTAATCGAAAGCAAAAATCACTTACCCTCATTAATTCTGCCCCCTGACAAGCTTGTAAAAGTCAAAATGTCAATAGGAACACCCAATCTTTATAAAAATATCAAAAAGAAATAAAAGTCTCCTCAATAACTTTGAGTATTCGTCTTGAGACAATTTCGAGATATATTTTCTTACACATTAAAAGGATGAATTTAGAAACTTCAAATTCTTAGCTTTTTGATAGATATCAAAGTCTCTTTTTAGTTAATTTCAGAAGAATCTCCGCATGTATCTTGAATACTCTGTCTGCACTTCGCAAGACTAGATATTTTTTTAAATTTATCTTTTACAACAAAAAGTTAGACCTGATTCTCCTTACTACATACTAGAAACCAACTGTAATTGGATCACCATTGTTTAACTTATGTTACATGTATTTAAAATTAAGCAGAACAACATCCTTATTTTTGCGTAGATTTTAAGTAAACCCCTATTCATTCTGAAAGAGAGCCACTTGTCCAGGAGCCAGAGAACCATGAAAAAGAGAGAATGTGCTTGATTGCCCTCGAAATTGAAATTACGCACTTTCTAACAAACAAACTTATTTGTCAGATTTTGTAGGGACATTTAACATTCTCCTTATTTATAACGTTTAATTTATGAAGAACTTGTATTATGGATATTTGCTGTACTTATAAAAACATTCATTCGATATTTATTAAAGAAGTACTAAATATTGAACTTTTACATGAAAACCAAATACTCTGAAGAATATAAGTTCACGTAATTCATTCCACATAAATGTGAGTATTAAATATATACACACCATTTCCAATAGACAGTTTATCAGGACTGAGTGTTCGGTGCATATTCTTGGAAAACATCTTCGTAACAACTTAAAGTCCTGATCTGGAACAGGGAGCTGAATGTAGCTATGTTCTGGGGTAGATACTGTGTTTCAGTGGTAGAATAACTGCACTTGAAAGGGATTTAAAATCCTCTTTTATTAAATTACTATTATTTACAAACCACTTCCCAACTCGGAAGGTATACAGAAAGTAAAGATCACACTTGGGTCTAAAATGAACAATCAGATAAATTTAAACTAAAGCTAAATAGAAATTAAATTAATCTTTGCTCACAGAGCTATACGCGAGGTTGGCCTCTAACTAAATGGTGCGTAGCAAGATTTGCTAATACTGACGCACTTGGATTTATTTCAATAAGCAATCACGTAAAAGCACTATGGTTTAGAATTTAAATGCTAGCTGGTCAGGCGAACGTTAAATAGAGTGACCGTGATCTGAGGCTAAAAGCTCTCTCACTCTGAGAGGTTTCTACCTCTTGCTTAAATAGTCCTTGGCCCCACTTCAAATTAGCTGAAAACGCGCGCTTCTTCTAAAGGGAAGTTGAAAATGAGAAGAGATAGAAAGATTTAAATTAAAATAAAACTTTGTTAGTTTAACTAAAACCTTACAAGTTTTCTAAAATCTCATCTTTACATTATGGTAGTTATTATTTTATTTTGGGTTAAAACGCACTAATGAGGGCAAAGCACACTAGCGCTATCTGTTCCACGCATGATTCCTCAGTTGGGGGGAATCCATAATTCCAGGGGGTAATAAGGCATACTTTTATTTACTAGTAAAGTATTTAGTTTCAGTTTATTATGTGATTCGCCATTAGGCCCTACACGGAAAGGCAGAGATGTTCCATGGAGAACTCTTTAAGAGAAACTGGCTCGTGTCTACGTTACCCATGGGGGAAATCCACGAAAACGCCCAAGGTAGCAGCCCGTACGCCGAGGCTCGAACCCCGAACCGAACTATCAGTGTTCAGCGGCTTTTAGCTCTCGTCAGCTGGTGGACCAAGTTTTAGTTTATGAATATAAAAAAGCACTTTTATTTAAGTTTTGTCACTTATCAACATTTTCTACGCTTTTCGTGTTTAATTGATAAGAAACATTAAAAATGTTTAAATATCTAATATTTAAATAATTATAATATTATATTATATTAAATATTATAATTTAAATAAATTAAAAATATATAAATTTAAATAAATATTTGTCCACTTTTAGAGCATTGATAAAGAGGGAGACGGATTGATCGTCCAGTAACAGTGAAAGGCGTGCATGGAGCGAAAAATGTTAGGCTAATGAGAAAGATGATTTCATGCAGGAATTTCTCTTGTTCAAAGACATAAGCGAATAGACACGAAAACTACCCATGCAGCCAATCGGCTCACCGAGATATGAAGTTATGTTAAATTCGCGGTATTAAGCAGGATTTTCCACGCCATTCGTATGTATTTATATTTTCCAATTTTCTTTGTTCAAGTCACTCTTCACACTTTTGCTTCTACAGTAGCTCTTCGAAAAAAGTCTAATATTTTTTTTAAAAAGGTATTAAGCTAAAATCGGTTACAATTTTTATTTCAAACAGCATATTTTAATTTCATTTACTCACAGTATGTATTTCAGCGTAGGTATTGATACCTCATTGACCTATGAGCCCCGAAAATGTCAAAGAATGTAATCAGGGAAAATATATATGCGTATGACATCTTAGAATAAAATCAGAGAGTGTATTCCGATTAAAGGAAATTAAAAGGTATGTATAATTTAAAAAGAAACCATTACCATATGTCCCTTGTTAACACCTTGTTAAATCCTAATCTCTCCTATAAACATAAGATTTGAGTGATTATCTGAATCACAAATTTTATAGCACTACAAAGGAGAAAATAAATGTTCACGGGAAAGCTTTAAAAGTGTTTTTACGAGGTAAGTTTAACAAACAAAGATGAAACAAAAGAGATTTTGAATACAAGTATCCGTATATTAGCAAAACAAAATCTTATTTAAAATGCCAAGATACGGTATTGTCTGATATCAATTTTAAGAAGCAACAGAATTTTAAATAAATACTTTGTTGAAATTTTCTTCAAAATGGTAAATGATAGAGCTCATACATACATACACACCTACGTTTTATAAATATAGCGGATTTTACATCATGATAATAATGACTCTAAATTTGGTGAGATCATTCATCCTGAAAGGTTAATCGATTTGATTCATTACAATGGTAAATGATTTTAAAAATGTTTCTAAAATGATTTGGTAATTGCGAACTAGACCAATAATCGAGAAATGGTATAAATGTCTTGAGAATTTTTATTATGCCTGTTATTTGAAATCTGAGCGAATTAGAAATTTTTCAGCTGCAATTGCATTTTTTCCACTCAAAAAACTACTTAGTAGTTATTTATCGGCAGTTAAATTTTCAATGTTTTGCCAATGACCGTTCTTCCTGAAATTTTCTGTAGCTCCTTTCGTCTCAAGAAAGTATTGCTGAAATTAGGCAATGAAACTATATGCAAATGCAGGTGGGAAATGTTCTCTTGTGTTTAACATACTTTGTATTTCTCCCATACTGTACAGAGAAATCATAAGTAACGTGAAAATTTTAAAGCAATGACATATTTAGAATATTCTAAAACGTAAAAATTAAAATTGGAAATGGAAACAAAATATGCTTTCATTTAACAAAACCTCTAAACACAATTGTAGTAATAATAAACCTTCTGATTCTTTTATAGTTTTGCTCTTTGCTCTAGAAATAATAATATATCTTTATGTAACTGGAAACAACAAATTATACTTTTGCCAGTAAAAGATCCATTTATTTGAAAGTAATATTGTGTGCGTGGATTTTTCTGAACGTAGCTAACTATTATCATCAGAAACGTTACTAAGCACATACGCTTAAATTTTCCGATCAAAGATCATCAATACGTCTCATTGCGCGATAGGATGTTGCTCTTCTCATGCCAGTTGTCTATTTCAGTCACACTGAATGAAAAATAAAGACGGAATTAAAATGCATTAATTTTCCTGAAGACTGACTAGCAGTCTCCTGTAATTGAATAATTTCATTCGTATTAAAAATCTGGGTAGTATGTTTCATATCTATATAGTTTATGTAGTGCAGTTTAATATTTGTGATTTGTATTTTATATTTGTTAATAGTGTAATTAGTATCTGTATATCTGCGTTCTTTCGTCATTTATTGCATTTATATATCTGCGTTCTTTCGTCATTTATTGCATTTATATATCTGCGTTCTTTCGTCATTTATTGCATTTATATATCTGCGTTCTTTCGTCATTTATGGTATCTGCATATCTGGGTTAGTATCTGTATATCTGCGTAATGTCTTGCATTAGTAATTAAAATCTGAGCCTGCATTCGCATTTAATATCCATGAAGCAAGTAGTAGTGTATATAGTAGCTGTTTATCAGTATAATATATTATCTGTGTGTCTGGTTTCAATATTTAGTATCAGTGTAGTATGGATGAGTCGCGTATTTAGTATTTGTGAATTTGTGTAATGACTTGCATTACTGTATTCGTATTTAATATATGTGTAATAATGCATTTAGTATCTGTACATTTGCGTAATATCTGTGTAGTATGTAACAGTGTATTTAACATCTATGTATCTGTATAATATCTGCATTAGTATTTTATATCTGTTTCAGCATTCATAATTATCTGTGAAATTTAATTTAATTAGTATCTATATTTTAGTTATTATCTGCGCAGCAATATGTAAAATGTATAGTTTAAGGTCTCCTTCAGCATATGTAACTCGTAATAAACTCCCGTTACGTTCCTTGTGGGGCGCCGAAGGTGTCGGACTAAACAGTTGCGGGATCCGGGCAATACTCGATTACTCTATGTAAGCAGCCCGGGTGTCCGGACTCGCTTTCACATGTCACCTGTAGTTTAATAATTCATTCCTAAATAAACTTTAACAATGTAAATTAAGAGTAAAAAAGCAGATTGTTGAATGACTCCATCATTGTCAATATTTTGGTCCATTTTAAGGTAATTTTTTTGAACAGCATAATAATTTTTATTGAACTTTAGAAACAGAAGTATATTTATTTTTTATAATAGCCATCAGTTTAAAATTCCTTGTCATTTATAATGCTGCAGAAGAACGAAGATAATTATCCTATTCTAATATGTTGGTTCAAATGATTACACAAATATAATTAAACACTTAAGAAAAACTATGCATATGGTGCCTTTTAGAAAGAACACCACTGAGCAAAGTTAACAATTTGCCTACAAATTAAACTATCCAAAAGTACTTGCGTTGTGTAAGATCCTAAACAACCCACAAATCTTGATGCTCGTGAACTCATGTAAATCATGCATTTCAAAAGTGTAGTTTAAACATACCAAGAACACAAGAATCAATATCATACTTAAAGAACACCTTTAGTATTTATTTTTCAATTAAATCAAATATGTCAATTTCAATCTGATAATAAAGTTAAATTAACCCCCCCGGGGAAAAATTAAACACTTAACAGAGAACATTTATATTTGTTTCTAAAAATTCAGTAATTCCCAAATAAAACATTTTTCAATTTCAGTAACTACTTATTAAGTAACAGCATAACTACTTCATTTAAGTAAAATTTTATAAAATTCATAGCAAACTATTTCTATTAACAAATTTAGTTATTTCTTCACCTTGCTATTGCACTGTAAAAATAAAGAGTACTACTATTCCTAACAAACATTAAATTTTATATCTTATTATTGCACAGTAAAACAAGATCTTCTAACATTCAGATTCAATTAACGGAATTTGAACAATACAACCTTTTTAGGAAAGGTAAGAATATTAACACAGGAGAAATTCAATTTCAGTTTATAATTATCTTAACTCTGCGTGGATGTAAACTCATCAAATAAACAAAATTTAAATTTCCTTAGAATAAAGACATTTTAAAACGGAACCATAATTGCATTTTCTATTTTGTTTTGAATAAGTCTCTTACTATTGTAGTTAACTATAAACTCATAAAAGTCGATAACCTCTTTTTTTTTCAAATTTACTTAAGTTAAGAACTAATCGAATACAAAAAAAAATAAATTTTTCTTATCTGAGCATCTTCACGTCGAAACCCTCGTGACGAATCAAACACTAAGCAACGTCGATTGTGACTGGGACTACTGTACCACTGTCGATGTTAGGAAATGGATTCAGACCAAGGAAGACGTGAAATTCTGCCAACGTCATCAGTGAACGGAAAAATTGGAAATTCTTCTTAGATGTATACGGCTAACATCGGGGTCCTCCTTTTTGCTAGAGGCCTTAGATTCTTGAACGCCTCCTCCTCGAGGTCAAACATCAACAGATGAAGTTATTCCGAATCCATTTTTACGTTGAATGAATGGATGGAGCAGTCGGTGGTGGGAATTTCATAGTGAGGGTAAAGAAATAGTACAAACATCATCAGATGAATTTATTTCGAATCAATTTGACGTTGAATGGATGGATGGAGCAGTCTGAGCCCAATGAAGCTTGTACATTTATCGGTGATATTCAGTTGAATCCAAGAAACTAATGGAGCATATTTTTACTCAGTTCTCGGGCAATGACCACGAGAGCCTAGGTTAAAATTATCCATCGCCGGGTTGAGGCGAACAAATCCCGCTACCAAGCGACAGCCAGCAGCATAACGGAGACAGGCGACAAAAAAAGAGGACGAACAACACCTGCAACAGCTTTTTGTTAAGCGAGGAAGCCCATAAACACCAAAATCCGCCAAAAAAGGTGAAAAATCCAGTACTACAAACCCCGCTTACACGCCTGTAAAATTTCTCCCTTTTCCGAGGCGTTGAACTAAACATAAATTCAAACATCGCCAAACCTCGCCAAACGAATGCCAAGAATTTGAGAACACGTGCAAGGCCAAGTGGAAAACCTAAAAGTCACCCCACTCTAAAGTTCCCTTAGCATGTAGCAAGCGTTAGAACACAGCTAAAAAAGTGCATCTTTTTCAATCCCTTCCACCATTATTCTCATCAAAAGCAAAGGGTAAAATTCAGTTAAATAGTTAATTGTATCTTAAAATCTGCTAAGGCTTGAATCGTGAAAGTGATCTTAAATTAAAAAGTTCATTTTCTGCTTCCAGAGATATAAATTAAGAATAGGTAAACCCAAGTTAACCCGCGAGAACACGCACCCATTTTCAAACACGAGAACTCGCGCCGGGTATCTCATACCCTAGTTCATTTCTGCTATTTAAATATTTATTAATACTGCTTATAAGCAAACTTTATGTAATTATATATTACAAAATAATAAATTAAAGAATTTTAGTGAATTTAATAACATACTTACGTATTTAAAGACAATTTTGACAAACTACATACTGATGTTCAACACAGAGGGTTTTTTCACATTTTTGGCACATAAACCTTGATTTTCTGTCCTTATTACATAGACAAAATACACATGGCTTATAATTTGCTTTGAGTTTTTTGCAGGCGGTTCAATATTAGTGATCTCCAGTTCCTTAGAAGTGCTTGGATACGTTGTTTTTCCTTGAGGCTTGCGATTTCTGTGTTGTTCTGAAAGAACCAGTCCCAATGTTTTCAAAAAGAAACGCCTGTTTTTGAACTGTGTGGGAGGATTTTTGATGGACATTAACAAAATCCTGGCATTAATAGCAGTCACATTCAACAATGAAAATAAAATAACCATTGGCCAACGATTTGATATCCTTGCTGTAGTGTATGCTGCAGCCATTTCATCCACAACGTCCACAGCTCCTTTCGTAAGATTATAAAACGTAATGATATCTGGCTTTTTCAATTCCATGGTGGTTTCGTCTATTTTGTCATCAGTATGCATTGTGGACAGCACAACTACATTTTTGTTCTTTTTTGCAGAATACGAAACAATTGTTGTTTCTTTTTGAAATCCAAAGACTGAAGAGTACAACGCCTTTTTCACCAAAAATTCAGGCGGTATTTCCCTTTTATTTTGTCTAAGTGTTCCAACCATTGTAATTTTATTTTTCAAAAGTTCTTGTGCTAGCTCATATCCCGTATACCAGCTGTCAGTTGTCAAGTTGCGTCCAGAATTGAAAAGCGGTGTCATCAACCGCATCACAATGGCTTTCGAACTACAGTCTATTTTGAAGGGTCCATTGGGTTGCTTACCAGCATAAATCTCCATATTCCAGGTATAAAATACTCTAGAATCTACTAGTGCAAATATCTTGATGCCATACTTAGAAGGCGTTTTGGGCATATACTGCCTGAATCTGCACCGCCCCCGAAAAGGTTCGAGTTTTTCATCAATTGTGACGAACTGACGCGAGGACTCGCACGGGTATGGCATACCCTCGACACCTGTTTCTCAAAATCTATTTTTAGAGCAGAACTAGTTTTTGCCCTGCTGAAAGAATGTAACCTTAAATTCAGCTACACGAAATTCTGGCCTAATTCGATAAGAAGAAAGTAATAAAACCATTGAATGAAAATCGATCGGGCATGTCATACCCGGTGCGAGTTCTCGCGGGTTAAGTAATATAAAATCAAGTTTATTACGTAGAAAAGCACCCAATTCCATTGTGTGTTTCAGCGCGTTTACGAGTAAGGAGTGGAAAATACGTATCAATCTTAACTACCAAAAACCCTAATTAAAATTAAACAAAAAGCACAAATATTAAATAAAATACACATTGTGTGGCATAAATTTAGAATAATAATAAAATTAATTCTTAATAAGTCATAACCTAAATAATTAAGTGAATTTGCTACACAACAACTATTTTAATTATAAAAATCAACATTAAATATTAAAATGTTTCAGACATTGCGTTTAAAACACTACGCAAGTAAAAGTAGAAAATGCACAATAAAATTTTAAGTCAAAAGAAATTCTGTCTCTTATCAATGAAAACTATTTTAACTATAGTTTTCCCAACCCAACTATATAGAAAATTGAACTGATCAACAGCCAAAAGCCATCACAGAAAATTCGCGTGAATTTTATGAATCTTCAGATTCGTATTTTTAATTATTATTCGTCACAATTCGTTAATATTTGGTTAAATTACAAAGTAAGTTTATCACGTTCTTACATTTAGTTTTTATCTATTGAAAAATAATTTTAATTGCATAAAGTTCACTTTATAAATATATAATTTTTATTTTGTTTGATTTTGTGCAACTATATTTTTATAAAGTTAACTAATTTTCAAAACAATATTTTTATTATTGTATGTCCTAAGTAATTTTCGAGTGCATATTAGAAAAATGGACTGTGAACGATTGGGTGTCATATAACACTACGACTACAAAACCTTTCAGATGAGTAAAGCACCCGAATAAAAACTGCTGTGTATACATTATCAGTATCTAAGCCATAGTGTTGTAAAAATGTAATAGATTCGAAAATATATACTTAATGTACTTGGGGTATCAAACAGTTTAACAACATAAGGATAGGTCCATTATTTAATAAAGACTGAGTCTGTTGTGTGATCAGGTGATAAGGAATGGATCCATTGGAGGATTAAGGTTAGAATCGAAATCAGACTTTCTCGTAGCCTTAAGCATACACTCCCTGCACTCACCCTTAAGTGTTTTGCTGTATCTTAAATGCATTTTGTGACATCGTTTCTGCGGTAACATAAAATCAGTAAAACAAGACTATGAAGCTCCTGTTTGCAGGAAGCTATCCTTGCTGCCCCAGACCAAATAAAGGATAAAGAATATCACACAAAACGCTTTTCAAATGAGAAGGCAAAGTTCCATAAGAATGTGTAATGCAAGAATGATCTGTACATTAGCAAATTACTTATAATCAGTCGCTTGCTTAAGCCTTGAGTATGTGCATGCGTTTGTGAAACGTAAGTACATGGAAAAGGTAATATATTGTTACAAATTTTGTACATACACTCACGTTTGTGAAAATTGCAACACCAAGAAGGAATCGTCATAATTGAATGCAATTTAATACACAGTTGAGTGGTAGTGGTACAAATAAATGATTAAATGTTCAAAGCAAACAAACAAGAACAAGAGATCAGAATCAGTATTTTGTGTGGCCACCACGCGCCGCAATAAGTGCTGCTACACGACGTGGCATGGAGTCAAACAAAGTTTGAATGTCTGACTGAGGAAGAGCATTCCATATCGTTTGTACGCGTACCCAAAGTTCGTCTGCAGACGCAACAGGACGAGGATCACGAGCAAAACGCCGACCAATGACATCCCACACATGTTCAATTGGCGACATATCCGGGGAACACGCAGGCCAAGGAAGAAGCTGTACCTGCTGCGCTGCAAAGAAGGATTTAACAATCCGAGCAGTATGAGGGCGGGCATTGTCCTGTTGAAATACAGCGCCTGGCAAGCTTTGAAGGAAGGGAACAGCTTCGGGCTGTAGAACTTCACGGATATACCGGTTGCTGTTCAGATTGCCCACAATTCGTAGCAATTGAGATCGTCTATGATATGCTATGGCGCCCCAGACCATAACTCCGGGTGTTCGTCCACTGTGGCGTTCGATAATGCACTCCGGAAGGTGGCGTTCACCGGCATAGCGTCTGACACGAATGCGGCCATCATGGTACCACAAATTAAAGCGGGATTCGTCAGAAAACACGACATGCTGCCAATCAGCACGCCAGTCTCTATGCTGATTGGCCCATTGTAGCCGCAGGCGGCGATGGTCGTGCGTTAGGGGGATCCTGTATAAAGGAGTCCGTGCGCGCAGTCCACACTGCAGCAGACGTCTACGAATTGATGAAGCACACAATGAAACACCTGTAGCTATTGACCACAGTGCTGCCAATTGTCTAGAGGAAGCTGTACGGTCCGTCCGCGCCATGCGGACCAGGTGTCTATCATCGCGAGCTGACGTCACATTTCGGGGTCCACTCCCGGATTTCCGAGTTGTCCGACACTCGTCCGTCCACTGCTTCCAAACGCGCATCACTGTGCTGCTGTTACGCTGCACACGAGAGGCTACTGCACGATACGACAATCCAGCTTCACGAAGGCCGATGATTCTCCCTCGTTCAAACTCTGTAAGTTGTTCAAATCTCGCTCTCTTTCGTCGACGAGGCATAAGTACAGATTGAGTTAACGTTTACCACTAGCAGATAACCACCGATAACCATACACGCCTCGCTACAGCCGTCTATTTATTCGGATCCATCAGCCGTTCAGAGGGCGCTGCTCAGCATACGCATGCGCTACGGATTAATAATTCTAATCATTTGCATATCATGCGCTACTTTGCATTTCCTGAAAATTTCAGCTCACTCGCGTAAGTCCTTCATGGTGTTGCAATTTTCACAAACGTGAGTGTATATAAATAAATATTTTGATGTTTTTTTTTTTTTTTGTTGTTAACGTAACATGAAAATCTAAAGAATTGGATGTTTGCCGAAAAAGTAAGAATACAGAGACAAGTCTGTTTAAGATTGAGTAATTGAATATCTCGCTAAATTGGAGAGATATCGACAAGCTGGTGACTGTTTTGACGACTAATTTTTGTCGTCAAATTTGGCAAGAAATCGCCTAAAATCGCCAAGCTTGACTACCATTTGATGACATTTTCGCCCAATCCCTGTAAAATTGCAATGGGTATCGTTATTGAATAACTTTAATTGATGTTATATGCAGCTGTAACCGTATCCGGCCCGATATGCTTTCCAGTAATTTCGAGATATGAAATGTACTAGAAATCTCTCAGCGGCCAAAATAAAATTATATAAGATCGCGGAAAGCATCAGTTTCTGAGTAGTGGGGATTTAGTTGTGAAAAATCAGCAAGGGTGAGGTTCCACCTGATATTAATTAAGTAATATCGTAAGAGCAGAATAAATTCCAGCTATACAGCAAAATACGCACCAAAGCATCAAAGCATTAAGTTTCGGAATAGTATTTATTAGTTCAGAACTGAATTTGGAGTATTGAGATATCCATGAGAGCTTCGCCTTTTAGATGCTCTTTGCATTGCTTTGTGTTTAACGTTCTTAGTAGTTTGAACTGTAATTACTGATTGTAGTGTGTGATGCTGTGAATAGCTGTACGAGTATTTTGATGAAACGTTCTGTAAATGTGAAGTGTTTCTTTTGGTAAAATAAATTTCATCGGGCTAAAATTAATTCTGTGCGCATTTAATCTGTTACGAACCCGTACGCACACAACAATATTTACCACAGTTTAAATGTATTAAAATGCGCAGCGGTTCGGATACAAATGAAAAAAAATTCTTTATGGGTATCAGAATTATTAGTAATTTTTATGCACTGTTGTATGTTGAGCGTTTTAACATCAGCTATTTTTTTTCAATTTTGCCTGAATTTTTTAGAACACTTTCCTCTGAATTGTCTGCATTTCAGAATAAACTACTATTTTACTCTACGCAGAAAATATGGTACTTTGGCTTGCTGTAAATCAAATGGAAAATTATTGACCGCAGTAAAACTTTCTCCCACACTAACAAATCACGCTTTGAAAAGGCAGATAAGAAAAACTATATATAATGCCAAAAAATGAACAGAAAAACTATCTTAAAATCTTTCTTCTCTAACGGTTAAATAATTAAAGTCTCCCTCCCTTCCTCTAGTGCTATTCATTAAGAATTGTACTTCTAAAATTAAGACTTATAAGACTGATTGTTTACTAAAGAATTCTCCTTTTTATAAATTGAAAACAACGTGTATTGATGTGAATGACTCTATTCCTAATAGAAGCAAAGGATGAAAATTTGCCCAATATCTACTAAAACGGAAGTTGAAGAAAAGAAATAAAGTGATGCTTTAACTAAAAACAACAATGAAAAAGAGCTATTTTAATTCCGCATATCATCATCTTAAAATGGTTGGGAATAGTCTTTACCTAATTGCTTCTTTTATAAAAGCATTGGGAAGAAAAATATTTAATCTCAGTAAGCCATTAATTGTATTTATTATTCAAATGTGCTGCTTAATATGCAAATTTAAGAAGCTAAAGAACTTCATAAATTCAACAACACGTCTTACTTTATAACTCTGAATATAACGAAGATAGAAAACGCCAAACACATTATTTTACATTCCAGAAAATGTAATCATGGCACCATTTATGCTAATTTAGAATTAAAATGCTAGACATAAATGTAACACTCTTACATGATATATTACCTTTTATACTCATTCTTAATTCAAGACTCAAACTTTAAACTCCGAGTCAGTCATTATCATTCTTAACAATAATTTATACAAAACCATTTATTAAATTTCCTAGAGCTGAATTACTGATGATTCATTATCAATGTATATTTTACATTGAATTAACATACCAGTTCTTCTAAATTACATACTTTAAGCATATTTCATAAATCCAGTGATGTTTATGACTACAGCATTTTCCGCTTGACACTTTAAATATTGGAATTAGGAACCATAGGCATCGAAAGGCTCATGCCAGTTTCTTTCGCATTTGGAGTACATTAGGACCTTATTAAATGCACATTTATCTACATTTTACAGATAGTCAATAATTCACAGCTTTGGAGAATGACGCTTTTAAGACAGACCGTAATCTGAAACGCTCTAAAACTTAAAATGCGAGGCATGATTATTGCAGTTTTCAAATACAACAATAAAAAAAATCAAAGATATAAAAACAATTTAATTTACGGAGAATTTTTCCTTGAAGGGATGTGGTAAAACTGTTGGCTATTTTTGAGTAAAATTCTTGATTTATTGAAACTTACGTTACTCACTCTAAGCATGGACAGGGAAAAGTGGACAGAGTACCAACATTTCGTTCACGGATTTACGGGTACTGCTCTGTCGCACTACTGTACTAGGGCAACACCTATCACGGGGCGCATAGCACTCTACCTCGGGAACCAGCTCAGTGAGGAATTAACACGACACAGTATGCAGCTCTCACCTTTATCTTACTGGATGGTTTCTCCATTTGTCGGTCTTAGTCATGCGTTTCATTGTAGACCAATTATTTCATCCAATCATTTCATTTTGAATTTCTTGAATTATTTCATTTTGAAAAACCAATTGTATTTTTATAATGACTTGAGGTATTTCATAGGTAAAATTTTTTATTCGCTTCACAAAGGATCTTTCGATAAATGTATAAATATTTCATTTCCTTAGTTCAAGCGTATTTCTGTTCTATCATATGAAATGAACTGCATCATAATTTTCGAGTTTTTTTGACTTGATTGCTTCACACTCAGGATATATCTGATGTGATTCCCGAAGGATATTTTTATATGATTGTCTGCTTGATTTTGCTGTGGTTTTCTTTTGTGAGTTTCTAAATTCTAAATTGTGAAATTCTTTCTGAAACGAAAATCTATTTGTATAATCTGCAACTGAATAAATCGCTGCCTGACTGTCCGAAAAAATGACAATTAAATTGACGCCCCGATGTGTTGTCCAAAACGAATACCTTCAAGTTCATGCAGGGGATAGCTGAATGCTGGTTGGACATTTTATTGTGTTGAATAGTATCTTGAAGATCTAAGATACAGTGTAGTGTTGATTTTAGGAGTATGAAACCATTATGGTTATAGTTGAAGATATTATTTCTCTCGATGAGGTGACGTATTTTGTCTGCAATGGCTGTTTCTAAAACTTTCCATAGTTTCTCCGCTTGCACAAATAATATCATGATAGTTGTTTTCAATGAATACGTTGAGTTGTTCAGAAGATTTTTTGTTTCTTTTTGAACTAACCTGTAGAAGCTTGATACGTTCAGTTTTTAAGCCGTGACTTATAAATGTTATAAAGAGATGCTTGGAACTTAATGGAAGCGTTGTGGAAATACGCTAGGAATCTGATGGGATACAGTCATCGGTTGATTCTGGTGAAATGCGGTTTGTTGTGCTTCTCTTAAGGGAATATGTTAGAATTTTTTAAAAAATAACTGTGCATACAGACCCTCTACCACCATACTGAAGGCCCACTTTATCTCCTACCTATTTAAAAGTTTCAGTTATTGAGTTAAAAATAGCACCAATAATACAATTTTAGTCTGCGATCACTATGCACATTCGATTCAAATAACCAATACTCATTTTACAGTAATGTTCAAAATTTGCTGTGGAGATAATTTGACCTTAGTATACTATGGATTCTGATTAAGGAGGGGAGGAAGGTTGCACAGTAGAGAAAAATCAGACATAATCCGTAAGTATGTTTTATCAGATTTAAAACCTGAGGATTTTTAGCAAAATCGTTTACAAAAAGAATTAAAATAATAAATTTAAACACATATTTTCATGCTGTTACTTAAAAGATTTTACCCTCAGAACGTGTCTGTTATTCAGGAGCTAAGGCTGAGATTTTATATGTCTTTATCACTTCCAGTAAGCATCAAGCTGTACAACTTGAACAACAATCTAATATTCCAACTGAAATTTTTGTTTTTAAATGCAGTGAACTATTCTTAAACACAATGGATTAACGAAACTGAGATTTAACGAAACACAACGTGATTAAAACATTTTATGAAGAATCAGAATGAAAATATCATACATATAAAATTCGTAGTCAACGATTTATAAATCGCATAACACTAAATGCAGGACATAAACCATTGCTAGTTAAAGTATGATATGCGTAAACCTTGCACCAATGCGTCAATTTAAATATTACTTTGTATAAATAGTAAATTACTGTACAAGAAAACAAAAGTTAACAAATCTCTTCCAGAGGATTTAAGTACTAGTAAAATTCCGCGCAGCTGCTATGCCTACGTAGCTCATAAATCTAGTGAATAAATAGTCGCGAGGTTGAAGACAATTTATAGCCAATTTGTACTTCTAGAGTAAGCGAGAACAACTAACGGCTATACTTTGTCGAACAATGCTGCAAATCATTCGCTTACTCTGTAATGATTAATGGCAGTTCCTGCCCCAGATTTCCCTATGAAACTGGTATCGCCCAGAAACCTCCTTCAGAAGATCAACTCGTTAATTATGACATAATTTGTAGTACTCTTGTTGATAATTTCTGTAATTTCTCCATAACTCTCTAACGATTTTAATAATGCACAGCACAATTTGCATTATTCATGCGTTTCAATCACGTTTGCTGAAACATGCACGTCACTTTATAACATTAATTGTTTTATTACTTTATGTTATTCTCTGCATGAAGGTTTTAAGATAAAATGAACTTAACTTTTTGTTTCTCTGAAAATGATTTTTGCTGAAAGTGTTTTAGAGTAGTTAATTTAAGCTTTCAAGTGTTTTACAATTAAATAACTTTAAATTTTTGAAAGAATGTTTTTTATTAGAGCATAAATATGTGATTACTGATTTCTAAATGATAAATATCTTATTTTCCAGCAAACACTTAAATTTTTCTTTGTTTCTAATGTTCCGTTTTTACGCAAAAGTAATCATTTTGGAAATATAATACATTTGTCTTTAATAGTAATTAATGCAAGAAAAAAATTATCATTTAAGACAGGAATTAGATATAACATATTTTTCTTTGTAATTCCTTTCTAATCATTAATTTATTGACTCTATTTTTCTATCATATTTCAAAGTATCTTTTCCTGCCTATGGTATCTTAAAAGTAAACGTA
>KK116753.1:755957-780286 GCA_000611955.2 Stegodyphus mimosarum | reverse complement strand
TCCGCACATGTAATACCACTGCCAGTTTGCGGGTTGACTGAATCATAATGCAAAATTTTATTAATGTAACTGAGACAAAATTTCTAATTAATAAATTAATTTTGCTGTAGACTAAATGAGCTTAGAGGATATGATTCAAAATGATGGTGAATCCCAGAATACTTGTCGACTCCTGTTATGTGCTTTATAGGACTTTCTTCTCAGTTTCTTATCTTGATGGAACGCATTTATACGGAAAATATTCATCAGGGGTCTAGCTTTACTTGTCGTGATCCATAAAGTGAGCCAAATGCACGCTTACTTTTATTTGTCCTAGCTTTTCAGTTAAAAAGGAAACATTTACCACTTGAATGTCAGGCAAAGCTTTCATGTTACCGACAATTAAATTAATAAAACCGTTTTAAACGGCATTTACAACACGCGGTTTGAAAAGTAACTAACTATCTCCATAAACATTTTCCAGATGCACTCTTTAGCTGTGCAGGCATCAGTCATTTTTCTGGTAGTTTCTGCCTCTTATCGCAGGAACAACATCCGTATCATTATGACTTATATTATTGCCAATCATAACGATCATAATGTTTACTAAATTAATGCTAGAGCGCTAACAATGACAACTAATAAAATACAAAGTCGCTTACGCTGAACAATATGTCGACAGGAGAGTTCCCTTGATTTTCATACCAAACAACTTCTCACAACAATGCACAAATTACGATGTCAGCAGACACTGCCCTCGGTGCTAAAATGAGGCAAGTCCAGTAGCTCGTATATTTTCGAGCCTCAAGATCCTTTATCAAATCGGCACAGTATTTATCAAATGAAGCTCCAGTCTCCGTGTGGCTCTGCATACATTACGTGTTGACCGCAAGCAGATTTGCAGTCGCACTCAAATAATTGGCAAGTTGGTATAAACTTTAACTCGATTGTTCAAATACAGCAAAATAAATCTACAAGTCTTGCCGTGGATGAATTTATAAGTAGCTAATATTTAAACTGAAATTCCATAAATTTCCCAAACCTCAACTGGTATTCATATTTCACACATGTTCTAAATCAAGATTAAGTAACGGAGGATTTTAAATATTTCATTCCGCTGTTGAGTGACACGGTTTTTAGTTAAATGAAGATTACTTTAATCAATATGTGATTTTTAAAGATCGAAAACAGCAGCTTTTACCGACAGCTTTGCCATTACTCTTTTAAGTATTCTTTAAGACTTTAAATAAAACGGATAAATTTTTTAAGTTTCTTTTATCGAGTGATACCTTCTGAGAAAGAAAGATTTAGACAATATCTTTACTCTTAACATTACAACTTCAGATGTTTCATTATAATGATAGATTTGATATAATAAAGCAGACGATTCAACAACGGATTACGAAAAGAAAAGCCGGCTATGATAAATTAATTGGTATTTGGGTGGAAGGCAAAAGTCGGTTTGTCAGTTGTTCAAACAATAAATTAAGAAAACTCGGAATATTCATTTATCACACTATTAACTTGATAATTAAACGGATTTTCTGAATAATTAGTTATGTCTTCCTTTCAAGGCGACAGTTGAGTAAAAAAAGGAGAAAAGATATTTAAATAGCTTTTACGAATAGACATGGAAATTGTTAACAATTTTCCTAATACATGATGATTAATTTATTATCTAATTTGCACTCTATCAGAAGATTTTAGTCTTATAAATTTCAATATAATATTTATTGTAAGACTGTTTGTAATAAAGAAAAAAAGGAATAGATGAATAAATTACTCAAAATAAATTCGAAAGCGAATTCAATTCATTTTCATGAATATTTAGAGATAAGGCGTTTGGAAATATTTGTACTCATTGAATAAGCTATTAATACAAAGTTGAATCATATAAATGATTTGGGTTAGCAACTTAAGTATGAACATAGATTCGATAATAAGGTAGCACCTCTTTAAGACCTTAACGCGAATAAAAAAATATCAGGGTATTTTAAGCGTGAAATATGAGTAAAATTATGAAAGAAAATTTATTTATTGAATCATTTTAAAAAAACAGCAGTCCTAATTAAAAGTTATGAAAGCGATACTTTGGAACTTCAGCCATCATTCTTAGTCAAATTATGAGAAATGCGTTATTCAATAAAAATTATTTTTAACAAATTAATTAACATTTTTGCTTTCAACAATTTAAGATTTAAGAAAATTAATGTATTTGATATTAGACTTGTCTGGAAGGTTTGCTAGTATTCTTCTTCACTTCCTTTAATGTATTATTATTATACAGTTTTTCAGAGTCAGCTATGTCCTATCCAACTTCTCAATATTATGTCTTTCCTGTGACTTTTCTAAAAGCAACATGTTTGATTTCTGTGAATTAATTTCTTCCCTCTTTCATAAATGCGAAAATGGTTCTTTTCTTCACCAACAGATGACGTTCTTATCGCTCCCTTGGATGCTGGGAGCGAGTCATCGCAGAACATAGAAGTGTCGCCGCTGCAGAGTTAGCCAGTTGAGCTCACGAAAGCATGAACTAAAAGCCGCCGGAAGTTTCTGTTCTTTCTTGAAATGTAATTTAATAGGGCGGAGAGCCTCTTATATTCGCATGTATCTTCAAAATAGATCTGTAATCTCCACATGTTTCATTAAACCTAATTTATTATTATTAATAATCGTAAGTATATGTACCAATAGACTGATTATTTTATAGTCTAAAAGATACCACAGAAAATATAAAGACCCGTCCTGAATTACGATGCCCGAAGATATAGAGGTATGTAAGGAAGCGTTTCTTTATGCTTAGCACTTGCTAACGTATTTATTAAATGTTCTCGAAAACGTGAAAGGTTGATGTATTAAAATCACTCAAGGAAACAGGCATCGACGGGCCTACTACTCCGAAAGTAACCGAACTGTGAAATCTAATAGAAAGCTCAGATAGCTTTGAAAAGGCCAGTGGCTTTCTTGTTAATTTAAGTAACACCACAGTAGAAGATAGATTAGAAAAATTGAAATTGGCTCAGTTACAAAAGAAACTTGAAAGAGAAAATGCTATGAACCAGCCCGCTCGATCAACTTCGAGAATATTAGAAAATGATAATTAGAGACTCATTTAGAACAATTAATCAAAAGTGATAAAACGTTGACTATCCTCATTCCGGCAAAACCAGAAATTTTGAATTTGTTTGCTTCAAAGGGCATTCCGAAATGAAAATGCTCCAGACGAATTAAAAGCAAAAGTATTGATAAATTTATCGAGGGGAAAAGCATAAAATATTATGTTTTCGTGAAAAAGAGTTAAAAGGTTATGATAAAGTAAAGGCCTTAATATTAAAGTTTTAAGAAAGAGTTTTAAGAAAGCTCAGAGATACAAAATGAGACTTTTATTCAAAACTTGGTTTCAGCACAACTGTTTACGAGAAAGAACTTTCAGAATTAAGGAAAACGAAGACAACTGAAATAGCTTATATTGCTATCAGTATCATAGAAAATTTTGATCAAATGTTAGCGGATACGTTGGAAATGAAGTCGACAGGAAATAAAGTTTTTTCATTATATGAAACAAAATTTACGGATATTCTGAGCAGGAACAAAACTTGTTGATATTCAAAAGATATTTCATGATAAACTTGTAAGGTTTTAGTTAAACTAACCAAGTTTTATTTTAATTTAAATCTGTCTATCTCCTCTGTTTCAACTTCCCGTCAGAAGAAGCGCGCGTTTTCAGCTTATGCTAATTTTGAAGTACAGCCAAGTACTATTTAAGCCAGAGGTAGAAACCTCTTATTGTGAGAGAGCTTTAGTCTCAGATCACGGCCACTCGGCTCAACGTTCGTCTGACCAGCTAGCAGTTTAAATTTATAAGCCATAGTGCTTACTACGTGATTGCATTGTAAAACAATTTGAAGTGCGCTAGTATTAGTATATCTTGCTACGCACCCTTTTAGGTAGAGGCCAATCTCCGCGAATTGTTCTGCGAAGCAAACTTTGATTTAAGTTCTATTTTTAGGTTTAGTATTTAAATTTATTTGATTGTTAAGTTCGACCCAAGTGCGGTCTTTTACTTTCTGTATCTCTCCCGAGTTGGGAAGTTTGTAATTAATAGTGATTTAATAAAAGAGGATTTCAAATCCCTTCACGTGCAGTTATTATCCAGCCCAGCAGTTACATCAGAACAAAGCTTACATTTCATCAGCTCACTGTTCCAGTTCAGGACTTAAAACTTAAGGATAAGAAGCCGATTACAGACTGTATTTATGTTTCCAAAAATGATGCACAGAACCCTCAGTCCTGATAAACTGAAGTCACTGCATTCTGCTCTTAAGGAAAGAACTGCTTTCAAAAACTGATGAAAAAAGAAATGGGTGTTTTTAAAATCAACTTTTAGAGAAACTTCGGTGGCTAAAAAGAAGAATCTTGAGTGCAGATTATCACCAAATAATGTGAATGTTCACCAAAGATGATGATGATGATCATAAATTACATAGTGAGAAAAGAAGGTCAAAATCAAACAAAAAGTCATTATTACCAACTTCAGAAAAGCGATCAATTTCCAAAAGTCCGAGAGGTTCAGTTACGAAGGACGTTAGTGATAATGATGTTAATAAATTTCGTAGTTCATATGGGGAAAAAGCAAGTGTAGAAATTCAACCGAAAAAAGCAGTTATAGTAGTGATATTGAAAGTTCAAATTCTAATTACATGAGAAATTACGTTAAAAGAAACATATATATGTAAATTGCAAGGAGAGAGTAGAAAGCAATTTAACAAGAAGAGAAAGATGCATAAACTCTACAAGAGAAATGACTTAATCGCTATTCAGAGAACTCAACACAGGACAAGTTTAAAACCGAGACTCAAGTTTTATGGTCCTTTTAGATTCACAGCTATTAAACCAAATGAACACTAAAAATGTTGAAGCCACTATGGATCACGTAAGTGGCTGTCGCTGCTCACTATATGAAGCGCTGTCTACAGTCTAGCACTGCATGGATCATATGCTTCTTACTTACTTTTTGTATCTTATAAGGTATTTTCTCCCTTCTTTTTGCATGACTATTTCTGTAACAGTAGCACACTTAGCTTAAATTCGAGAGCTCCACGTTCGAGTGCCGGCAAGGACATTGCTCATTGTTCATGTCTCGAGCATCAAAAAGCTAATGTCTCTACAATCTTTCAATATTTCTCAGATGATTTAAAAGTTGATGCTGTACCAGACACTGATGTTCCTTGTTTCAGAACCGAAACATGTTCCAGGATGGCTGAGATGTGGGACAGTGTTCCTTTCTTCGCCAACAGATTGATTTTTCATCGCACCATTCGACGCTGCGAGCGAATCCTCGCAGAATACAGAAATTTTGTCCTTGCAGAGATAGGCAGGTTAGGCTCAGAGAAGCATGAACTAAGAGGCAAGAGCAGATGGTTTCTGTTCTTTCTTGAACTGTAATGTAATAGCTCGACGAAACACTTAAGAGCTGTTTTATAATAGCTGTATGCCAGCATAACAACTAGTTCCAAGTTCCATTCGAGGCATCTTTGAAATCGAATGTAACGTATACATGTTTAATTAACCCTGATTTACTATTATTAATAATAAACGCGAGTGTATGTGCCAATGGACTGATTACTTTCCAGTCCAGAAGACACCACATAAATTCTACGTAAGTTGCAGTGTTTGTGTCCTGTGAATTGTTACAGCCGGGGGTAAAAACTGCACAAAACATGTTTTATTCCTCCAGCAGTACCGCAAATGTGCTTAACAGGAAACTATTTTGATTTGGGTTCGGTATTGTGTAAGACGGCTTTACTAAAGTTTATGCTCTTTATAGGAACTGATGGTAAGTCCTTTCATGCCTCTCTCCAGACGTGTTATTATTAAATTTTTGTTGTGCATGTAAAAACTAGATTGATAAATCATCTGCTAACATCTTCGCCAGATCGAAAAATTTTTTAGCTTCTGCAAGATGATGTAGCTCTCTTAGCATACCACCTGATTTGTTAATAGCACTTGATATGATAACATTTCCATCTATACTACAGTTGAAGCAGCTTTATGTGATGGCAGTTAATACTATCTTTCGGATGCTATCATCGAATTGCTAAATTCTCGACCTAGAAGTAAGAACTTGCATAAGAAAACTTGGAAAATACATCATTAATTGTGATCAACAAGTCAGTTAATATCATCAAAATATTAGAGAATAATCTTTTTCACTGAAGTATAGTCGCCGGAGAAAAGATAAAACCGCCAAATATCGTCAAATAGCTTATAAAAATCGCAAGTGACAAAGAAAATTTGCTCCCGGATCCATGGAAAATAGCAAAATTTTATTTCTTCCCAAGGCAGAAAAATATGCTACCAAACCAGATCGGTATCGCTCCATTAGCCTCCTTTCAAGACTTGGCAAGATTTTCGAAAGGCTTATTCTCAATAGTCTCGAACCATATCTCCATCGTTTGCAAAACAATCAGTATGGCTTTCGTAAAAATCAGAACACCAGACAGCTTGTGTGAATTGTGGAGCTCATTGGTGTCGCATTCCATAATAAGCAGTGTGTTGGTCTCCCTGGTCGGGGTGAAAGCCTTCGACAGCATTTAACATGACGGGCTCATTTTCAGACACATCAAACTGCGTATACACAAGGAAATGAACCTTCTTATCTACCCTTCCCTCCAGCGTCGAACGTTTTCAGTCGCTCAGAGCAACGAAAATTCAACTTCAAGATCTATTCGTTCAAATGCCCCCAAGAAAGCATCCTCTTGGACCGATGATCTACCTGTTTCACATCTTGGACTTTCCATACCCAAGAAAACTACTCATTATTTTCCTGCTACGCCGATGATACGATAGTGGCTATGCCAACCAAGCTATTTCCATATTGCAAAATTAAGTCTGCACAGTAGAAGACTGGTGCGTAAATTGGAGAGAGACGCTAAATCACAAATACTTATTCACAATAAAACCAGAAAGCAGAGGACAAAATATAAAGAATTATGTACTGCGTGTACCAACCCTATCCTATGCTGTGCTGCTCCAGCTTGGAACACGGCCACAAAAACACAAATTCATCAACTTCAAGTGATCCAAAATAAATTCTTGCGTATTATTACTGATGCTGATGTACTAGTTCGCAACGAACTATTAAAAAGAGACTTAAAAATCGAGACTATATGTGATTACATAAGAAGAACAAATGAAAATTTCTTCAACAAGGCCATCTCATGTGATTTTGTAAATTACACGTTTTTAAGTACGAAGTGCTACATGAAGACAGAACAGTCAGAACTCTTGCTGCTTACATCATCATTCACGGAGATTAGAATTTTGTGACTTAAGTTTCCTCAATGGTTGTTTCTTCTATACACAATATTTGTCAGATTTCACTTTGAATAGCTGTTTTTTCCGCGCATGCAAGAATTATCCTGTATTTGTATTGTATCCTGCTTTTGAATAATTTGTATCTTGTAAATCGTATCATGTCATCTTTTTTGTATTTCACCATTTTGCTGTTTGTCTAGTCTTCTTTGGAAAATCATTCAGATTCTCATTGTGGATTTTTCTACCTTTTGGTCACCCCCTTTTCCATTTTTCATCTTCCCTTTGCCTCCGATTTCTCTTTCGAGATGTTCACATCTGGAATTCTTTATGTCATGTGCCTTTCAGCACTAGTTCACGGAGCCGGCAAAGTTGCTTAATGCAACAGTTAAGTCAAAATAAAATAGTCGTAAGAAATTTTATTCGGTAAGTGGTTAAATCACCAAAGTGCTTGGATTTGATCTCAGTACGAGTCGATAATTTAAATTAAGCCAAAAAGCAAACTTAATTTGGCATATACTATGAATAATTATTCTGATTTCGAAAGCGCTCAGACAGTTTCTTCCTCTTTGGGAGAACAACAAACTCTGCAGAAGTTGTTTTTTCATCTCCTGAAAAACTAGCTTTCAGAAGAAAAAAGTCTATGCCAAGTTAAGGTTGTCTTAATTGGCCCACCAGCGGCCGAGCGGTAAAGTCGCTGAACATTAGTAATTTTTTCCGAGGTTTGAATCCCGCGAACGGGCTGGCTAGTTGGACGTTTTCGTGATTTTCTCCATGTGTAACGTGTATACAAGCCAGGTCCCCTTAAAATGTTATCCACGAAGTCATCCCTCACCTTCGGCAGATAGCCTTTTACGAATTTGCCATAATCACATAAACCAAACTTATTCGGGTAATATTAAATTTTGCATTGGCGTGTTCTCTTCACATGTGATTAAGTCAATAATGTACAAACGAACTCAGTTTCCAAATTATAATATCATCAGCTAGAATTATCAGTTTAACGAAACTGGAGTTTAATAAACGCTGCTTTAACAAGCCAAGGAATATCTTCACTATGTTTTGAGTACTTACATTTTGATTAATGTTTTGTTCTAGGAAGAGCTAATATTTTATTTTATTTACTTACTTGAATTACTTTTTTAGTTGCAATCTTTTTTACTCACATTGTATCCTTTAAAGTTACGGAGAGTATTAAAAAGCGTAATGACCTGATTTTAAAGCACAAAGCCAGTTTGTAAGGTTATATAATCAACTCCAAAAAGCCAATCAACGGTATCCAGTTCTTTAATTAAAGCTTTTGATTTAGCCTCTGAAAGAAACCATTGTTTGCAGATGCAGTATTAGAGAAAAATATAATGCCGATTTACCACATACAGGAACATAGTTGTGAAATGAATGCCCTACATTGTTTACAAACCAGTGACCTGAAAATCTTTGTAATGCAGACCAAACAGGTCTATAGTATAGTGAAATGTGTATAGCTACAGCATGCACATTTATTTAAAACTGAAAGTTCAGAGAGTTGTAATATGTCTAATATCTTGTAACTCTTTATGCTATATCAAAATTTTGGGTAAAAAACTAAAACAACAATGTTAGTGATCTTAAAAATAATCCCTGACGTTCTAAAGGTGTAAAGGGTTCATCAGTGGATTACAGATAAAAATAAAGGAATAGAATAGCTACTCCGACTCTTCTTAGATACTCCCTTGATGCGGCCACCGGAAGGTTGGTGTCAACGTCAACTGTGCGTAGAAGGCTTCATGAAGGTGGTTTGTATGCGAGGTGGCCAGCTATTTGCGTGCTGCTCACGTCTCACCATACAAGGGACCATTTGCAGTGGGTACGACAATATGTCCACTGGACGCCTGATCAACGGAGGGCTGTTCTCTTTACGGATAAGTCCAAGTTTAGTCTACAAAGCGATAGTAAGCGTTATTTGATATAGAGAGAACCTGCAACCCGTTATTATCTGTCAAACTTCCGTGAAAGAGATGCATACGGAAGAGGCAATGTCTGTGGTTGGGGCGGCATCTCTTTGGAATGACGCACAGACCTCCATGTCTTTCCAAGGGGAACCGTGAATGCTTAGGCTTATGGAGATGACATCCTTGATGCTTATGTGCGCCCATATGCCGGGGCAATAGGTGATGCTTTCCTGTTACAGTACGACAACGCAAGACCACACAGAGCATCGTAGCATGGATGATTATCTTCAACAGGAAACAATTATGCGCATGGATTGGCCAGCTCGCCCCCGGACTTGAATCCTATTGAGCACGTTTGTGATGCTTTAGGGAGACGTTTAGATGCTCTCAATCCGCCCCCTCAGACCCTTGCCGCGCTTGCAATTGCTTTGCAAGAGTAATGGCTTTCGATTCCTATGGAACTGATAGACCGCATAATTGAAAGCATCACACATCGCTGTACGCGCTGTATTGCTTCTAGAGGCGATCGTATTCCATATTGAAGGTCCTTTTCCTATAGCTAACTGACAACTTCGATTTGTTCATTTTATACATGTGCTAATTTCTATGCTAGCATAATTTGTCTGATAATTTCTTTTTATGTTATTTGATACCTTACTTTGTGTTGTATATTGTGGGAACGTTTCATCAAATTTTACACGTAACTTTTTCAGTAATTTTTAATGAACAGCTTTTGAATTGATATAATGAGCTGCAAAATAGTATCTTTCTTCTTATTGACAAAGGTACACAGCATAACGTAAATGTATGTTGAAAGTACTCAGAAGTTATAGATATATCAGCAAGTATCACAACTTAATTCAACCATGTGATCAATGAATTATTAGAGCAATGAAAGAATATTATTGCAGTGAAATTAATATTAGAGTTCTTTATAACATGAGTAATATGGATATAAGTGCGAATGAATTAGAAAGAAAAACTAGCTTTCTTGATGCGCTGCATTTGCTTTACATGTCCTGGAGCCACGTCTGAGAAAAGGCAAAAAAGGATTGCTTTAAGTATGTCAACCATTTGATAAATGAATGAAATAGAGGAAGTTGAAGAAGAAAAGACAATGTATCTAACTAAAATAAATTGTGAGAAATGTAACGTATGGGTGGATATTGCTGAAGAAAAATTAATTTCAACATTGATGGCAGAATAAAACTGGCAGTTGCTTTCTAAAAGAACTCCAGGCCATGCGATAACTATCTGAAGAAGGTGAAGATGACATTGATGAATTCTAGAGGTACTACATCGGTCAAATAATTTTAAAAAACATTAGAAACAGTTTATAAATTAAATTTTGCATAACAGCTACTAAAGACTTTACCTCTAAGTAGGTATTTATATATTTCTAGTTATATTTATATTGACTAAATTAACTTGTATTACTATTCTGAAGAACATTTTCGTTCATCGTTTAATGTTATCATTTGGTTTATGCTATCAAAATAACCATGGACAAACGAGATCACATCAAAGGGTACCTGAAGTATTTTTTGTAGCCATCATCAACTGATATTAAACTTCTATCTTATTCCGCTAGATTCCTTTATTTTTGATGTGACTCAGTATTCTTTCATTATGTTTAAATATCCGGTCATTTGTTAGGTAAATTAGAGATTTCTATTAAAAAGTCGCCATCATTTTAAGTATTTACTTTCTTCATTAATTCAGAAGTTTATGGAATATGAGCTTTCCAAAGAGCAAAACAAAATAGTTCTTTCAGAATGTGAATGAAAGTCGTCCTTCCTTCTTGTCTTATATTTTTTTGAAAGTGCTAGGGGGATACAAAACTTTGCAGATGCTGCATGATCAAGCCGATGGAACATTTAACTTCTTCTGACAGGTGGTAGCTGCATCAAACCTCCAAATAGAATTACATTTTTACCTCAAAAGTTTTATCACAGATTTTCTGTTGCTTTAGTCTTGAATCAATCATACATAGTATTTCATGCGGTACCATTTGGATATTTCATCTATGAAACTAAATTCAATATATTTTCATTGCAAGCACATTTCACTTAATGCCAGCCAGTAAAGGCATTTGAACAATGCTTCCTACCATTTTTTCGAATTGGGAACTTTGGATTCCAGAATCCCGGGATGCAAAACTTCCACTCGGCCTAACAGCTACTCCAGTATAATCTTAAAGTTCCATGAAAGAATATAATATTATGCACCACAGTAAAATTTAAGACATTTTATTTTAAAATCGTTAGAAAAATATTTATAAACTGATAAATGGAAAAAATTATAAATGACACTGAAGATTTCATTGAAGACAATTTAAATGCTAGTTAATCGTTAAATAATGTTCTTTTACACAGAGATTAAAAATGAAAAATTACAGTATAAAAATGAAATGAATGCTAAATCTACTTCTATGAAAAAAATATAGAATATTAATAATAAAATAGGAAAAATTCCTATGGTAAAGTTAATTCCTTTGCAAGTAATTCTTTCTAGCAAGACAGATAATATATAAACAAATAAAGACAAAATTAGAGAAGTCTATATGGAAAAGAAAAAATAGTGTGATGCATAAAGAAAGACATTACAACCTCGAAATCATGTTTCTAAGGGAAATCCTGTGATTCCTAATGATGGGCTGAAATTTCCCCTTCTTCGTTATGTCGTTAATGCAGCATATTTAAAAAAAGTCTAGAAATTAATGTCATTTATCGTTCTTATTTTAAAGAAGTCCAACGAGTAATCAGTGAAAATTTGAATACTTTTTAACTGATTCATTTTAAATGCTGGAATTTTAAAAACATCAAAAAAATTAAGCGATTTTTAAAAATTCACCAAAATCAGACATTATATAAAAAATTTCATATAAACTTCATTTAAAATTTTAAAGTATTTTTCCTTACTATCCGATGGTGCAAACAGTAAAATTTTGAGATTTTTTAGCTTCTTCGTCAAACGGGCAACTGCGATAAAAATTGCCAAAAATCGTTCGAACGTTGTAACATAACACTTAATTCTAAATCGAATTTTGAAAACGAAATCGCTTACCCACATTGTATTGTTATCCATAAAGAGTGTGCTTGCAATATTTGAGTTAGATAGCTTATCAAGGAATAGTTTAAAAATCAATGCAGAAGTTTGATCATGTCTACAAACACCACGATGGAGTTAAATTTAGGCTTGCAGTAAGTTCTTTTCTCTATTTGATATATAATCCTTTCCATCGAATGCAAAAATTATTTAGATAAAAGAAAATGCACAGTTTTCTTAATTTTGAGTAAATTCATTTAACAAGGAAAGAAAGTCTCACTCATTTCGCCCAAATTTTACATTATGCATATTTCCATACAAAATTATTCGGTACGTTTTTGTTACAGCGTCCCCCAAACATACTTGGCGATTTCAAATCTGCGACAAGATCTCAGCTATAAATTCACCAAGTTCGTGAAGCAAAAAACAAACAACACAATGTATAATAATACTCGTAATAATAATCCCCACCTGTAGTTTCCTATGAATATTTTTAAGAATCATTACTTTATCCTTTATTTTATCATAAGTAATTGTTTCAGTCAACTGCAGCACTTTCATACATTTTAAGCTGTTTGTTACACCATATCATGGATGTCAACTCCTCTTCCGAAGAATACATAAAGACATACATAACGACATTCTGGAGTCGCTGAGCCAATTTCCAACAAGAAAACTCTTCTTGTTTTTGCAATTTTTAACATTGCATCTCCAAATGGTTTCTTCGTTAACATAAAGTTTCATGTTGTGGTCATTTTCGCAGACTCGTTTATCAGGTAAAATACCTCTTTCTTGGAAAACAAAAGTTGTATGGTATTCATCTCATTCCTTGGTAAATTAACGATTTTTAACGTAATATTCATACAAAAAAACATTGAACATATGTTTAAGTAAACAATGTGAATTTGAAAAACCTCATCAGAAATGAATAATAAAAGAGCACACGGTGAGAACAAAAATGCAAGACGGTGCTAATAGTATATGATCACGTGGCGAGGTACAAGAACACGCACGCAGCCAGATTTGGGCGAGATATCTCGTTTGACTGGCGATTCAATTTCGGAAGCAGGTATAACAAAGAAATACCAATTATTGTCCTGAATAATTCAGTTCGTTATTGAGCGGAATAATTTCGTACAAAAATTCTTTTTCCCTTACTATATTATGAAATAAAGAAAAGTCGCTTTTTATGTGAAATTTTTGTAGCGCTTTGTTTTTCACACTTTTCCATAACTTATTTTTCAAGCATATTTCTTTTCAAATTAAAATAACAGTAAAAGTATTCATTCTTGTAAAAAGGTACTGTGGGCCAACTGGATTCAAACTGAGGACTCCTAATTTGACTTCGTTCAGGTTATAGGTTTGGATGTAAGAGAAATTCAAATAAATTATTGTTATTTAGAAATTTAGCCACGGTTTTCTGTCTTTTTTTTTTTGAGACCGTGGGCTTCCCCTTAACTCTCATTATAAAGTGCTTTATAATTACGCAGAAACTTGGAGAAATAGGTAATTAAAATCGAATTATCCTGTAGAATTCAGTTGAAAAGTAAAAGACTGAATTCATAGCTAAGTAATAAAGTTTGCCAGCTTTGTTAACTTGTTCTTGACAATTTATCCTTCTCGTATTTAAACAGGAATCTGTTGGAGGATTAGATGTTTAGAATTATAATTAGATATTTTCTAATATTTTGTACATCATCGGGACAGTTAGTGAAATGTGGACCTTTAGACAGATCACTTTTACGATTCATATTTTTAATAATAGGAAGACTGATGAGACAGCTTTTATTAATTTATCGATAATAGAAAAAGTTTAAAAAATTGGAATAGATTTTCAGATTTAAAATGACGAGAAGTATTGGAAAACGTTTTTAAAGTTTTTAAGTGATAACAGAGAAGTAACGTAAGCTATTAAAAGTTTCAAATTAGACAGCGAAAGTTATAACAAAATATTATTTACCCTATGATTAAATACGTTTTCCGGATACTCTAACATTCTCTGTTAGACTTTCAAACAATGAAATTGTGTCATATATAATGATATTTCTAGCACATTAATTCATTTATTTCTTTTCCAGTTCCATAGACGGATTGATTTATTTCCAATTATAAAACCATTCTAAATAAACGTCTTTCTTTGGTCCAAAATTTCTCATGCTCAGACTTTTGATGCGTGCAACATTCGAACATTTTTAAGTAAGCAGTTCGTTAGTGAATAACTAGAAAACATTCATGTTTTAACGAACAAGCTTAAAGCTGCATTTTTTTAATTCATGCATCATTTCATCTAAATAATTCTTAGCCAGTCATAAATAACACAACTAAGGCTCCTGAACTAGTACTTTCTTTCATCTACATACGACTTGCTACAAGAAAATGTACAGGAAATCCTATTATTTCAGTCATACATTGCATTCTAAAAAGAAATGAATTGCTTTACTTTATTCACTCCACAAGGCACGAAATCTCATAAATTATTTCTCATTATCCTAATCTGAGCGTTTGCACCTTAACGTAAACCAGTGAAAAATGATTCTTAATTTTTGAAAGAGTTTTAGCGTGCTGTATTTTGCGTGTGTCTAGCCTTCTTATTTATGATACACAATTTCGTCGTAGTTGATCCACGGCTATTTTAATAGCAATGTAGCTGTAAGCGAAGTTGTAAGTAGCTGTGTAAGCTGTAAGTACCCTTTTTTACGTACAAGAATATGATACTTAGCAGAATAGCACACGGTTCCATTGGGCAAATTTCTTGACAAATGGAGTTCCATTTATTTCTTGCTATTGAACTATAGTTGCTTAAATAACGTAAAAACGATAGGCTTTATGTTTCCAATTTAATTCCGTACACTAAATCTAAATGCAAAAGTAGTATGTCTTTCTTTGCTATAGCTTTATTATTTTAACCCAAACGAGCAAGGAAAATAATTAACTTTCTTAAATTTTGCGATATATCCTTAAATAAAGGAATTTAATAAATTTCTTTATTTAAGGATTTTGTTCTTTCTATGGTGGACACTATGCAGTTAGCCCAGCTGTTTATGATCAGTTACTAAAGAGAATGGAAAGAAATATTTTCCCTTCAATATCTCGTTGAAGCTAGTGAACTACGTGGGGGAATATAAAACAAAATTCTGTTCTTTCCAAAAGATTTACCATTCTACAGTGGCGAATTTTCATGTGGTGTGTTTGCTGCAGCTAATAAACAGATTTATTTTAAACATTAGTCTAAGTTTATGTTACTTATAGAATGTATGACAGAATAATAAGTCATCTATCTGTTTTTACTGTTCTGTGAGTTAGTATTTAAAATAACGTAGAACTCTACAAGACAACATAGCTTAATTTTTTTTAAAGTCCTAATTGCAGTTAAATTTTCTTTCAGCAACTTTTCAATGGGTAAAAGAAGTAAAAATTCTTGTGAAGTGACATTTAATTCATATTCATTATTTTACTCTAAACAAAGATGCGTATTTAATTTTTGACATTTATTACACTTTTCTATTACATGCTTTAATAGTTTCTCAGTGTGTCCTTTAGCAAAGTTAGCGTAAGATGAATTGACGTCAAACATCAAACGTAACATCCCGTATTTTCTCCTTAGATGTCATATTAAATATATTCCCAATGGTGTATATATATCGAAAAGGAATAAGCTGTTGATCTATGTTGGTGTTTTTAAGTATTTAACATCCTCAGCATCTTTGCAGCAAATATCTCAATAAATAATTATGCTGCACTGTCACATCCAGACTCCAGCAATTATTCGCAATTTCGTTAATTCGGAAATTCCTGTTTATATTAGTAATCTGTGTCGATTAATTCCATTCTGGTCAAATGAAACTCAGCTCTTCCGGAAATGTTATAAACATATCCGTCTTTTTAAGGTTTTTAGGCAGTTAATGTCTTGAGTTTAACTTAACATTCAAGCAAGATATCATGTAAAGAACTGTAGAAATGAGTAGCTTTTAACCCCACATATTTAAAAGAAGATTAAGGAAATTTGTATGACTTTGAGCATCAAAACATTCATTTGTTTTCTCGCTGGAAAAGGTAGAGTTCTCAGTAGTATCAAATACTTAGGCTAAAATTGAATATTTTTTTATCTCTCTTGCTCTATTCATGCATCTGTTGGTGAAATCAAGCTTTCTCCCGAACGACTTGCTTTCATGCATATTTCGTTTTGAGTGTAAAATATGAAATGCACTTCAAACTATTTTTTCAAAGGATTATGGGAGCTTCTAGTAGCTTGCTTGGGATTTCTGAATGGATTTTTCCCCATATGCTCTACGCTGAACTATTTGAACTTAAGAACGCATTCACAGTGAATGAAGAAACCAGATGCGTTTAGAGGTTTTCAGTTTGTCTATGAGCGTGGAGTGCCTTTCTTTTCCTGTTGCAGAAACGTTATTCTTTTTTAAGGAATTGCACTTTCCAAGATTGCAAACATTTCAGCACAAGAGTTGGAATTTCAAAATCAACAAAACCTTTTATTGTACGGAAATAAAGCTTTAAAAGCGTAGTTCAATGCTAAGATGCAATCATGCTACAGTAAATAATAGAGTGTTATACCATTTTAGATAGAAATTTAGCTGTTTTCAACAAAACATCTTCCGTAAATGGCCTATCCAACCACTTTTAACTACTGTAGTCTATGAAATTCAAATAGTGAATATTATAACGATAAATATATATTTTTTATGTTATAAAAATAGCATATAACCACACAGATGTAATCCTGTTAACGTTATAATTAAGGACGATAAGTTGCATTTAAACTGAAGAAGATTCAATTAGTCAAAATTAGTGTCTTGTTGTCAACAAGAGAAGCCCATCCCATGGCTTTTTTATGGCTACAATATTCAGAATAAGGCATTTAAGGAGAAAGATATTTTCAAATGTTCCTTGTTTTTAAATAAAATAAACGTAATTTATTGATTACTATAAAATATGTTAATTCTTTTGACATGTAACATTTTGTTACGTGTTTACGCGAAATATTAAGCAATAGAAAATTACGGATAACACACTGCATGTATAGATTTCCTTTTAAGAAATTCGTTCTCAAATTGTTAAATTGTACATTTGGAAAAGCATTCTCTTCATAACAATTTAGCAGAAATTTATAAAGGCATCTCAAAAGGTGGCATACAATCAAAGCATATTCTGCAGACTAGACGAACGCTATTGTGATTTCTAGTACAGACTAATCTTTTTATACTAGAGAAGGAGACGCACGCATGCATGGGTATTATAGTGATAATTCAAAGTATATGACTCCAATAAAGCAACACCTTAGGTAAAGCAGGGAAATTTTATATTTTAGTGCAGAATAGTTTTATTCCTCTGTAGTGATACCGCACACTTGACCAAATTTTTCATGCACAGGAAATCAATTACAAATCCTTAAATAACATATTACGAACAGGATCTAAGAAATAGCAGGGGGTACAAGAAATGAAATTATTTTTTAAAAACCTATAAGGTACCCTCAGAGGATGCTAATTTCATTTATCTCACGTATCACATGGGAATTAAACGCATTAGTTCTAGAAACATCTTTCGTAGTGATGCCGCTCAAGATTAATATAGACATAACTTAAGGTTTAAATTATGAACACACCAGTCTCCGGATTTGGGTATTGACATGAGCAATTTAAGGGGCTCCAGTGTGATACAGCTTCAAAAATAATATGAATACGTTGTAAGGAGATAGGCAATTCCTTCCATATATTCTTGTAGTTCCGTGTTTTCTTTGGCCAATGGTACAGTGACATTTCCTAGCCTCATCACTCCTCCTCCTCCTTTCTTCAAAAATTATATAATAAAATTATACTTTGATAGCAAAGTCAACATTTTTACCCAGTTAGTCTACTGTTATACTTTGATCATAAGCTCCAGTCCTCTAAATGCTAGTGGAGAGAGTTATGCTTAGTGGACAAATCAAGTTGGTGTCAAATTATCGTTCACCGCACTTGGCCTCAGACGATATTTAGCAGTCATTTAGATTTTCAAAGGCGAAGTCCCGAAACATGAGCTGTACCTTCCCTTAGAATTAACTCTAGTCTTCTAATTGCTAATAGGATATATTAACAACTATACAAGAACAACATCATAGGAGTTGTGCTTATATGTCTCATAGGTTTCGAGAAATATATAACACTTGATATTATTTTTATGTTTTTATATGCAGCTTGACAGCGATTAGATTTAATTAAAATATCATCAGTTAGGAACTAATAAGTTAGTTCAATAAATACATGAATCTAATAAGTTAGTTCTTTGCGATATTAGCTACCTCTACAGTAGATTATATGTGAATAATTCAAATTTAAAATCTTGGTCTTCGATATCATTCCCCAAAGGGCGCAGCATTTTTGTCATTTAGCAAGAAACAAAGTATACATGAAATAATAATGCCATTTCTGTAGATAAAGGATTTTTCTATTATCAGATTCATACGTTTATCTCTGCCTCATCAGAACTGAAATTTTACTTCGATGTCACGAGAGAAATGTAATAGAAAATATAAGACTAAAAGTGTAAACTTTCGTTGATTTTGCTTATAAAGAGGAACACTTTCTGACTGAAATAGAAAGGATTGTGATTTGGATTATTTGAAGTATGGTTCCGCTGACGAGTCCGTAACTAGAAAAGGACACATGGACTACGGAAATGAAATGAAAAGAAGAAAATTACGATTCAAGTTCTAGAGCTACATATACGTATTTCAATAGATGAGTTAGTAGGTAATTTGTCTGTGGAATGATCTATAAGGATCCATTACCAAGTCCATGTCGAACGTGGTTTTTTTTTTTTTTCAAAATACCTGACCTGGTTATATAAGTGAAATCTAAGAAACTGGTTCTTTCATATGACATAATATTAACCCGAAAGAATTCAGTAATCAAAAAATTCAAGTGTTCGGTATGTGCCTAACATTTTCAGAAATTTATAAGGTGTTTTCTCCTTTCTTCAGCACGCCTTCGGGGTGTAACGGTAGAACACTCGGCGCATATTCAAGAGGTCTAGGTTCAAACACCGCCGAGGGCAACTGCGGATTTCTTTAGTTTCCTGACATCAAAAAACCTTTATCACTCTACAAATGGCTCCCGACCTAAAATTTGGTGCACAATGATTCGTTATCACCAGGAGTTGGCGATTGGGTCCCCTAATCCCCAGTCTTGCTTTAAAAGGAGAAGAATATAAGGTATTTTCTCCCTCCTTCCAGCATGGCTTAATGGTGTAACGCTAGTACGCTCGGCGCGTATTCGAGAGCACCAGATTCGAGTCCCAGCAAGGAAAATAGGGGATTTCTTCAGTTTCCTGAGATAAAAAATTTAAGTATTCTACAACTGTTTTAATTTCGCAAACAAGTAACTATTGTCTCAAAGATTTTAAAACAGATTGTAATTATTAAATTCTAGGCATTCAGTTTCAAATAGATTTTAACTGGAATACTTTTAACTGAGAAAATATGACCAGTTCTTAATTCTTCTTGTAAGAAAAATTACAATATTATTCAAATACTTTAAAAAATCCACTGTTTTAATGCATTTTATTTTTCTAAAACTTACTGTATCATGGCAATTTTAAAAGATTGCTTTATTAAATAGTTTACCAATGGTTGATCGGCCTGGCGGAGGATATTAATTCTTTTATTGAAAATTTATTTTTTGCTTTGGTATTTTTCCTGAATAACAAACTTTGCATCGTGTTTCAGGCATTTTCCAAAACTTCATGGGGATTATAACTCTAGATTATTTTTCAGCTGAATTCTTACCTTATTTTTTTAGTCTTACCCACATAGTTAGACGTCATACTATACGTAGATGTATGTAGATACCAAGATATATGTAGGTAAAAATCTCGTTTGATTATTTCCTTATTTCGGAAGCTATTTGAGTATTTTTAAAATATTAATAAATATAGGCACTTATGATGTAATTTACAATCTTATTTAAAATATATCAGAGAAAAATACACTAATAGTACCGATGAAAGTATTATTATTTAGAACTCACAGTTGGATTTAAACTGTAGCACAAGAATGCAATAAAAGTATACTAATTTTCCTCGACTTAAAGCCATTTCACCGTTGATAGTTGAAGAGGAACATGCATTCACTAATTTTTCATGTACATTATTAATGTCCGGTATCCTTCATGCTACGACCGACAGTGGATCATTGATTCATTCTCGCTCATCCTCGCAAAAGGAAGGGTCTTCTTTTTAAAGATAGCATCTTTTCTCACATATCATTTCTTTGAAGCCACCAAGTCAATGATCATCTTGGAGAAGGATAGTACTTCTCGGTAGCTGATGCGGTATCATCTAGATACTTTAATGCTCTCTCTGTGTTGGAAGGTAGGAAATAAGACATATTCAATCAAATGAAAGCCTTGCTTGCAACATTCACCTCATATTCTTTTCTCTATTTCTTTTTAAATTTATTCTTTAAACCAAATGTATTTCTTTTGATTTTAGTAAATAGAACAGCCACTGATACTTAAGAGAAAATTTATACAATTCTATCATAAAAGTCTGGAACTGAAATTTCTACAACTTGTAAGACAAATAGGTAAAATACACAGGATGGTGAAGCTAAAATCGTCAAATTTGCATTTTCTTGTTCCATGTCTAAAGTAAAAATTATGTAATAAATGAAGGAAATCGCAAATTAAAACTAAACAATAAAATGTCGCAATTTAAATTTCACGAATAAGATTCGATGAATCAACTTTTCATTTCGACACAATTTGTTGATTTGCACTTGATGTTTACAGCATTATGTGCACTTTGCGTTTTAGAAGCAAAGCATTTAAAAGATGTAAAATGTCGCACTGGTAGAGGTAAGGAAGAATTTTAATGCAATTTTACAAAGTTTGTAATTTCTTAACATTACCTTCCAATGCTTTGCACCTGAACATTCTTTCGATCGAAAAACAAACATTGCTATTTCAATGAATTCAACTATTTTCATTAATTTTTTGCATCAATTCAATATGTCTCAAATAAAAGGGAAAAAGATAATGTTATAAATCTCAGATATAAATCAATATGACATTATTCAGTTATCTAAGATTTTAATGAATGAGTGAAAAAAATACAAATTCTACATAAAAACTAAAATTAAGGTTCTATTTAAATTAGTTTCATTTTACAAATAAAGAGATGTAGAAAGAAAACATAGTAACGCAAATACTCAAGAAGTAGACTGAACTATAAAGGAATGAAAATAAAATTGAATTGAAATTACCTTTGAAGTACAGAGCAATTTTTAGAGCACTTAATATTTCAGTGGAACTGCATTAACTGAGCAGAATGCTGATGAAGAGCAGAAATGAACATGAAAATTTTTATCAGTCCTGTGATACTGGAGGAAGTTATCTAATTCCATCTCTGCGTACTCTCGTGGTGTAAGCGATTAGCATGTCCGTGGTTCAATTCCCGGTAAGAGCACAATTGATTTTTCATAATTCTTATCTCGGAAAAAAAAAAGATAAAAAAAAATAAAAACTCTACAGTGCAGTCATAACTAAACAGTGCTGGATGATAATTCATTGCCATCTGAATTTATTTGACTTGGTCTCCTGTCTCGCCGAGTAGTCCTTTATAAGTCAGAGAAATGGTAAAACGAACGCATTTCCCTTATGGACTTTCATGGTCTAAGTGACTAACATGTCTAATAAGCAACTGGAAGATCAGTAATTGGAATTTTAGTGACAGCATGATTCAATTCTCATGTTTCCTGCACCGAAAAAGTGAAAAAATCCTTGCATTACGACTAAATAAGAGTACAGTGAAATTCTGTTCAGGGATATTACGGATCGTACAGACATATCACAATGTCCTGCTCCAGAATTACCGCACATTTCAGAGCAATTTGCTCCCTATATAGAACTGGGTGCCTTCTATATCGTTAGAGAATTCCTACAAGATGCACTTTATTTCAGCTTTCATTGACACACGTACGTCCAAAGTTGCATTTAAGGGTGGAATGTTGCTTACCCGTTTCTGTATCCAGTGTCATACAGGTCGCTTTCTTGTTTCGTGGTACAAAGACCAGACTCGATGATTTCTGTGTTACCTATCACCGCAAGTCTCTGGATTCTCATTTCCCTTGCACGTGGTACACATTTTCAATACGCTTGGAAAATCATCATCATATTTTTGAGGTGTTAGAGACTTACCAGAAACGTAATGTGCGATTACATGGGGTATGCATCGTTCACCAATTTCTGGATGGCGACCATATTCCACGTTTTTATTTTATCTCTCTTCACCGGACCTGTTGCCTACTGTATCTATCTTGTGCATGGTAACGCAACAACGTGCACACAGCAGATAATCCTAGGGTATAACAGGAAATTTAACCTGAACGCTGAAACCTTATCAAACGATAGATACCAAGGCCACATCCAACGACCCCAATTTGCATAATGCAGAAATAAATGCGCCATGGTAGTTACACGAATTACTGATTTCTTAATAGTATTCCACAAGTAGAAGAGAGCAGAAATTGAAACAAAAGTATATGGTTTCCAATGTCCTTGTTTTCCGTAGCACTTTAAATATGTGCAGCACTATACAGATTCCGAAAATATTTCATGCACACCTTATACAAAAATAATACCTAAACACCTCTTTTAACTACTTATGCGTCTTGTGATTTTTGAAATAAATGAAATAAGATTTGACACAAGAAACAACTGTATTTCATCTATACAGAATATTATCAATATTAATTCAAACTTCTAAAGACATTTAGTTATTTGTTCCAATGTTGTGCAAATGAAAATTAATTTATATTACAATAAAAACATAGAAGACTTGAATAATTTTCCTACTTTTCTGCATATAATTTCTTGTTTTTACGTCTTTCAGAGTTCTTGAGAAAATACCATAAAGTTGGAAAGCTAAAATTGGCTTATTACAACTAGTTATTTAATTGCAAAAAATCATTTTCTAAAACTATACATTTGTACTACTATGAAATCTTTTCTCATAATTCTTTTACTCGAGATTCCCTAAAAAGAATTGAATTATTAATTAGAAAAAAAACGTGTTCACTTGTGCACAGTAATATTTTAGTATTACCCTTTTTTTAGATTTAAAACGTTGGATTTCTGATATCAAACCAATAATAAACGTGGAGTTGTCATAATTTGAAGCATTTAACATGAACCGCAAATATCTAATATTTGACAGATTTATTCGATATTCAAGGCAAGCAAAATTAATGGCTTATTAAATAAGTAACGTGGCAGTTCTTACATTCATATTATAAATATGTAATGATTTTACATGTGAAACAATATTGATTCATCAAAGCAAAACTTGCAGGGAAAATAGAAATCAATATTCCACATAGGTGTTCTGTTTCATCATTAGACATATGCTAAACATGCAGTGATGGTAGCATATATAAATACGTATATTGGCTTATTTTTTATTTATATTTACCTAAATTTTCGATACAAATACAGAAACATACACGTAGATAAAATCGCTGCAAAAGAAAAAGGGAAAAGAAAAATTAATCGCTGTTTTGTAACGTGTTCAACAGCTCAGTGGCGAAGATTCCGTTCCCATTCATTTCGCAGCTGTTTAAATTGGTCCCTTCGTTTGTAGTATGGAGTTGTTCGTACTTCTTTAAATTGATCCCTTCGGTTGTAGTATGGAGTTGTTCTCACTTCTTTAAATTGGTCCCTTCGTTTGTAGTATGGAGTTGTTCGTACTTCTTTAAATTGATCCCTTCGGTTGTAGTATGAAGTTGTTCTCACTTCTTTAAATTGGTCCCTTCGTTTGTAGTATGGAGTTGTTCGTACTTCTTTAAATTGATCCCTTCTTTTGTAGTATGAAGTTGTTCTCACTTCTTTAAATTGGTCCCTTCGTTTGTAGTATGAAGCTGTTCTCACTTCTTTAAATTGGTGTCTGTTGTAGTATTGTTCCATGCGGGCAACTTAAATAGGCTTCATTCTGTCTACTGGAAGCATGATCGATAATGCTCAATCTTCTCTGAACTATTAACTAAAATTCATACTGGGTGCGGTG
>KK116753.1:740437-755920 GCA_000611955.2 Stegodyphus mimosarum | reverse complement strand
GTTTCATTATTGCAATATAATTGCAATGCGCGAAGTTCCTGATATTTTCGAACAGAGTTTCGAACTTTTATTTTTTCAATTTCTATCAACAAAGAGCGTATCTTTCAAAAATTTGAATAATCTAATGACATCATCAAAATGGAAACGTGTAATGTTAAAAGCATTCTGGTAAATTAAAAAAAACCTGCAGTCGAAACTTTCTTAAAATTTGCTATCGTCTCTAAATTCAGAGATCTATCACAAATTACTCCACCATGGCTGTTTTGTCTAGAGTCTGCAATGCTTGTTAAACTGTTAGAATTGCCAATCATTTTATGATTAATATTCTTAAACTCTTGGGTTATAGCAATCTACCCAAGAATACTTTTGCATAATACCACTTTTAATTTATACTTGCACGTCATCAATTTGCTAAAGAATTTAAAAATATTAGTTACAGAATGTCATCGTCTGTTGCTGTTACTAAGCGTCATTCCACAAATACGTTACTGAGGTCTTAAAAACTTTAAAATTTATAATTTTAAAATTTAAGAATAATTTCCGGTTGATGTGGTTAATTTGTAAAAGTGAGCTGCCTAGTTATGAAACTCCGATTTTTATTTAAAATCTGTACTTATCTACGGTGTCTTGAGCTTTGTGAAGCACTTAAGTGATAACGTAATACTTCAGCTCGGTGAAAGCAATTCTTTCAACATGCATTTTTAAGAAAAACAAGTTCGTCGTTGTTCATAGGTGTTGTATCATTCGTCTTCTCATTCTGTAAGGGGAGTATTTGAATACAAATTACATTCAAAATTTTTTTCGCGCTAATTCAATAAAGGTTTCAGGAAATTTGGGAAGGTTACACCAACAGTATTCTTTGAGGATGAAATTATTGTAATGAATATAGAATCGTACACTTGTAAGGATTTTAAGTTCACTAACGTTTATTTTATTTTAAAACTTTACTATCATCTCTTATTTTCCCCTTCCGGCCAGAATTAACGCGTGAATATGTTTATGCAAATTGTATTTCGTAACGCTTAATTATTTTTACCAAGTAGTGAAAAGAAGGAAAGAGAGCCTTTTTGCTACGAGTCTTCACGCGAGCTTGCCATCAGTTACTGTCCGCCTTTAAGGCCAGAGGTTAACCCTCTTGAAAGTTAAAGACATATTGTAGTTTTCCGCAGTTTGCGTACTACAAACGTAGTAATTTAAAAGGCCAGTCTTAGAGCTAGTCATCTGTGTAAATATTAAAAGTAGCTCTTATTTAAATTTTAGTTAGTTAGTAGTCTTATATTCTTTTACATTCAGACCACACGTGGTTGATCTTTGTATCCCGAAGTTCGGGAACGTATGCAAAATCGATAAGCAAATAAAGGGTAATTTGAACCCGTCTTATCTTTGTTGTATCTTCTACACACGTACGAACATAGCTTTTAGTATGCTCCCTGTTCCTGCTCAGGACTACAGTTATGTTTTCGAAATCAATAAGTTCTGATACACTTACCTGCCGCAAATTACGTCAAGACACTTTTGTTGTAATCCATTGTCATGCAATCGTTTAATTCTATTTATGCTGATTGAAATTCAAGATGTAACTCTTGACTCTCTCCGTTAAGTATTGAGATCTAATATTAAACAGCGTTCCACAAATTAAAAGTTTAGCATAATAATATGTACCACAATATAATGAACAGTAATACACGGAAAGCAATATAATAAACTAGTATCAGTTCACCGCAATCACAGAGCATAGCTCTGACATTATAGTAATTCCTGCAGAGACTGTATTAAAACCAGCACCTTCGTGAAACATTCAATTTGTATATCAAGTCAATTTGAGTATTAATACGTTTTACATACATTTCTTTAATTTTAGTCAGACTTTCAGCGCCTCATATTACTAGGTAGTATAATATTGAAAAGTGTTTATCCAGAATATAAATTCGGCATGAGAAAGAAGTTGTATAAGAGATATACAACATAAAGTATCTGAATGCTTAATAAGTTCAGCAATAAATAATGCATGCTGATAGATTACTTGATATATAAATGTGGGATAACAAGCAATGCGCTGCAATGTGTAAAGTTTCAGGACTTTTAATAGCACCAGTACTAAACAATTACAGCTTTCAGAGCCATATGTAAATATGCTAGTTAGATTGTTTGACTATGGCAAAGCCATGAGGATTCGTGGAGGAAAGATGCAAAGTTCGTGGAGGAACTAAGAAAAACGGGCTCGTACTCACGTTACGCATGGCGAAAACCACGAAACAGCTAGCTGATCCTCCAGAAATCGAACAAGAGCCAGCTCAAACTATCATTATTAAGCGGTCTTAGCCGCTCGGCCACCAGTGGGGCCAAAAGTAATTATGTGTTTGACCTATAACATTTCGAACAATTAGAGAGCAACGCAAAACCTAACGATTAACTACGCTGTACATATAATGCAAATTTTACATTTACAAAAGGGATGTATCCTCGAAAAAAAAATCTGAAAGGTTTCAGATTTTAAATTACGTCTAAAGCGGCTTTTTTCTTAGCATTTTGTGTGTTACCTTTATTTATTAAATATCATGTTCTTCACACTTAAACCATAAAATTCAGTTCAAGAGAAATATCGCAAAATAATTTTAGATTGAGTTAATCTTTAGAATTTCCGATACACAGTCTCATGTACTTGAGATAAAAATGTTTTTTTCTTTACAACGTTGTCATTGCTGGCTTTGAAATCGTTGAGTTTGTTAATAAAAATTCTTTAAAGTTTTTCCAAATATGAAATCGATAATAAAACAAATTTCAATTTGGGCTTCCAGATGTTCATATTCGCAGTAGGATTACGTCATTCAAAATTGTATGGCTCTAGGTACTGTCGTTTTATCACAATGAGAGAAACATATATAAATTTATATAGATTCTTCATAATTAAATTTCTTTAAATATAGTACAGAACGATAATATTTAGTGGCAACAACCTGAAAAGTGAAATGGGTATTCAGAGTAAACCATGGCAAAACGAAAACAATAGTCCTCCAGGGACAAAGCCCCTTTGGAATAAAAAGGACAATTCTATATCTCACGTTCTACTGGGCCGATTGAAGAAATTCAAATTACGTTTTTCATGTCTCGAAAGCGCGACTTAGGGTATATATTAGATTTACATATAGCATTGTTCTAATATACGTATTTTGACACAAATCGGAGAGTTTCTGAAATGACATGCCAATTTGGTTTCCATATTTCGATTCTACGGCTCAAACTATGCCTAAATAATAAATTTTCTAAAATCTGGTGCGAAATTTACGAAAAAATTCAAAAATTTACCTTGGCGCAATTTCTTCAGTTTGTGCCAAGAATAATTCTCTTGGCCAACTTCTTAACTTAAGCAACCGATTTTCCTTTCCTTTTGTCATTGTAGACGAGCGGCAAAAAGTCATCTTTCATACATTCAAATAATTTTAACAAAGTGCGTAAACCACATTTAGGGTGTAACACATATGCCAAATTTCAAAACGCGCCAGTATGTAAATTGACGTATATCTTAGAAAGTTTTGAATAAAAGTCTTTAATTTTTTTGCATGTGTGCCTAGAAATACATTTGCTTTAAGATGATATTAAATATTTTATAGGTCATAATTCAAAATTTTGTTGAAAAATTTATAAAAATTGTTTAAAAATACAAATGTTAAAAATAAATCATAAAAATGGGCAAATTTGATTTGGAATGAACCTAAATTTCGAAATATGAAAGGAAGAATCAAATAAGTTTAATAAAAAAGAGATATTAACAAATATTTAGCAAATTCAATTAACATGGAGAAGCTAAAATTTTGAGAGCTAATTTTTTAAAAAATTACTCTTGTGATTTGTTCGCAACTTGGCAGTTTGTCATGATTTGAGTCGCAGAATCGAAATATGGAAAAAAAGTGGCATGTCATTCGAGAAAAAGTCCGATTTTGTGTCAAAATACCTATATTAGAACAATGCTATATATATAAATCAAAAACATATTCTGTGTCGCACTTTCGAGACATGAAAAACGCAAGTTTAGTTTTGTCAAGCGGGCCAGCAGAACGGGGGAGATATAGAACTGTCCTACCCTCCCCTCGGCAGTATGCCTATCACTTTTGATTTAAAGTCCATATTTGTGTTTAGCAAACTAAAGTAGGGCACACGATAATTTTCATTGAAATATATTTAAGTAAAATTAATAACGTATTAACCGAAGGCTCAATATATAAAATACGTTTTGGAATGCAACTAATCACGTGTAATTTCAAAGTATTTAAAGGGGCAGTTTCTCCTGTGGAATATGTGCTCATATTTTCTATGAAAATGCGCATATTTGCAGACTAAGCATTCGAATAAAACAGGCTAATATAGATGTGTATGGTTTTGTTACCTTATAATAATCGAATTATAATTTGAAAAGCGTTTAGTGGTTAGTTAAAGTTTCATATTTATTGGGAAACTGTGTTCAGCTGGTTTATCATGAACTCCGGCGTTATAAGAAAGGGCTTGAAACTTATAAAGTGCGCATTCTTGAATAACAGTTGTTGCACAAATATTCCTTTTAAACAAAACATATTTTTTCGTAGCAGATACAATTTTAAAGATTCCGTAAATTTCATTATAGAATGTATTACCTCCAGCATTATAACTTATAATTTCTGAATTAAATTATTTACTGCATTCTAACAAAGAATACAAAATATCCATGTGTTAAAAACGTGAGGCTTTCATAAACTACTTAAGCTATGTTACTCTTGATGAAACAATTTATTAATCGACGTGTAAGGCGGAACCCAGAACTCCAATGCCTTTTCAAACTTTCGATTTTCCAATCTCCAGTCTTTTCATTCTTAATCGGAATATTTTGCATTCTACTTCAGATACTTTTACAATATCTGTGTGACGGAAATCTTTATTAACTTTATAACAATTTCCCCAGAGCACTCGGCCGTACCTAATTGAAAAGAAGATAGATAGAGCTTGCAATTGAAAAGCCAAGAAGGCAAGCAGTTCTCGTGGCCATTTTATTACTTAGAAGACGATTTAAAGTTGAGTGAGCATGCCAATTATCATTTAGCCTAAGGGCACGACTGATTGTGCATTGTGGAAAACTGCATGCATTTTGCATATCGGCCAAAGTACAATGCCAAGGGCAATGATTAACTTATTAACAAATGCCGATAACATACAGCGTTTGGTCCATCGTGCTATATTCGGTTTCACTTATTATCTAGGTGTACGTAAATTGTATAGAATGATAGAAATCCTTATTTGAACTACTTACCTTTAATAATTTAATTTGAGGAATATCTTTTCAGCTTTTATAATCAAGGCACGATTCATCTTTTTCTAAATTTCTGTTTTCATTTCATAATTAGTTGAACTTTCGAGTAGCTAATTGAAAAGTTGAACTATAAACAATGATTTAAGATGCAATAAACTGTTATTACGTTCCGTTTTTCTCCTTTCAAAGTGCAGAAACATACTACGCTGCAAATGTCTTTATCTACGCATACGATTGTAACAATTAACTACATAACCAGCTATAATAAAATGATAAATTTACATTTTTTATTTGATAATTATGTTACTATTGTATTAAAATGTTCCCATTCTAGTAACTGTTTACGGAATGGAAATGCTAATGAAAGAAAGTGTATACTTTATTTATGTATTTAAAGGCTCTTTGTCCAATTCCAAGTCCACAGAAGTTCACAAGTGCCTCTTCTTTAAAGGTGGTAATGGTCGGTAAAATTTCTCTTATGAACTGTTTCTTGTTTTTATTGAGTTCATGTAACATATGAGAACAAAGGCAGTTCCCTTTGCACAAAAGTACTTTAAAAAATAAATTACGTGACTAAAACGATCTACTAAAAAATTAAGAAATATTTTTTGTTCTTTTCATTTACATTACCATTCGGCGTTTAAGAGTTATGGCCACGTTTATTAAGTGTTTTCACTCCATTTACCTCTAAAGTTAAAAACTAAATTTTGAACTCCTTTACATCACAAGTCGAAAATAAAGAAAAAAGTGAATAATACGATTAGTACTCTTCTGAACTTGAAATCATTCTCCAAATTCTTTCAGAGAGCTAATAGACTTTTGCATATTTCCAATTTTTCAATTTATCTTACGATTTTCAATCTTGTATACTTTAACGGGAAGTGGAAGTGCTTGACAGAAACTGCTACTGTCGAAACAAATTTCCTTGATTTATTTTTCCCTTTTCGAACTCAGTCTTTCATTTTTGTTTCTCTATGCTTAATAATCAGTTTCCCATAATTGAGTGTTTTCATAATAGTAGTTTATTAAATAGTCAGACTTTGTTAAATCGCTCAGCAATATTCTCTTTAATTACCTTTATTGTACTCGTCTGACTATTGCTATTAATCAAATATTGTAAAAGAGATAGAAAGGTTAACTGCTGCTTAGAGTAATTAAACTTTCTTAAATACCTGAAAAATCTCTCTTGGGTAAAGTAAAGTTACCTTTCTTCTAATTTTAATTTGTTTCTATTATTATGTTGAGGGGAATTATGTTCACTCTCCTACGTTAAACTTATTCAAAATTGTAAAAAAGCTACATCTCCTTTCTAAATAGATAAGACTGTAAGTAATGTTCTTCTTTCCTACTACATGCCTTCGTAATTTAATTAGAAGCACGTCTGGCTAGCAATCGGAAACTAGCCGGGCGCTCGATTCCCAGCAACCAGCAGTGCTGTTCTCTATATTTCCTGCGACTGAATAAACCTAATGAGACTACAATGTCTTAGTTGCTTTTTGTTATATTAATAAACGCTTCTCTTTGCTAAAACTATTCAAAAAGGCATTTTCCTTGATATTCCTTTAAGTTTAGAAGGTTTCCAACATTGTCTCTCCTTTATATAGCATTAATCCGTAACTTACAAGAACATACTATGTATAACAGTAACATCATAAGAATATACACTGCTCGACATTGAAAATGCAACACCAAGAAGGAGTGGTCAGAAAGTGATGAAATTTGGAAAACAGACAGAGACAGCGAGCAGCAATAAGTGATCTTTATTTCAAAATGATAGTCAGGATACAGAGCGAGAATGGCGTTGGCACAGTAGGATGTAGGACAGCGATGCACGAAGAAACACGTCTAGGCATAGAGTCGAATAAGAGTGCGGATGGCGTCCTGAGGGATGGCTCTCTATTCCAATTCAACCATTTGCCACAGTTCGTCCTCTGAACGAGCAGGGGTTCCAACCATGTTCGCCATAGCCGATGCACCGTGCTCGCATCCACGTGGGTATCAGCTGCGATTTGACGTATGGACCAACCCGCCCTTCTCAGTCCGATCACCATACCCCTCGTAAAATCGTCTACCTGCTGGAAGTGCCTTCATTGACGGCGATCTGGCATTCTCTCCTATTACACGTATGCTCCGGGACAAAAACCAACTTTCTTCGATAATTCGTCTGACTTTCTTCCCTTACATCTTACTTCACGTGCGTCGAAGAGCTGTGCATTTCACATGATTCTCATAACTCAGCGACGTGCGTCTACTCTAAAATTTGCATAAATTTCTGACCACTACTTCTTGGTGTTGCATTTTCAATGTCGAGCAGTGTATATAACACGTTATAAGACTATGATACAAGAATATGGTATCCGGTAAAACTTCATCGTTTATTAATTTGGTAATTTGTATTCGAAATATCATATTTTATATCATTGTTAAAAAAGTTAGAACCATCTTCAAGAAGCACACTTCAAGAATTGACTTTGTAATTTATAGCTATTAAGAGTAACAAAATTTTGAATTTTTTAAGTAAAAAATAACGAATTTTATTTAATGAAATAATAATTAAATTTAATAGTAAAAATTTTAAAATTGAAACTAAATTATTTCGTTCATATGCAGGTGCATCTTGGTATCCGTGTCTGTTACGAAAGCAATGTATTCATCCTTAAGTACTCATCAGCGATCGAGGAGTTAAAACGGATGAGTACTTGTTAGTTGGACAGGCGTTGCAATGTTAGCGAACGAGAGGACTGCGTGGGTTCTTCCATGCCTTTTCTGAAAAGTAATGTATATACAAACCAGTTTTCCTTTGGAAACAGTCCTACGCTTAAGTAGATAGCTTTTGATCATTTTGCCGAATTAAATAAACAAAATTTGCTATCCAAGCGTATTCAGACATTAAGTCATTAAATTTACATTTTCTTTTCCTCCCACTTAGTTCAAAATAGACCACTACATTTATGTACGAAAATACCTCAATCTAAAGTGAGAGAAGCAAAGTGGTCACCTAGAGTTATTTGTTCCTGATGATGAGAAACCGCTTTCCATGATGAGAAGCCTTATCATTTTTGCTTTTCCATATGTTATGTAAGATTAAAATTTCTTCGTTTATTTATTTGGTTTCATTTTCTAGCAAATCCGGAGTTTTTATGCTTGACATAAACGTTGGAAACATACTTCAAGAATCGTTGCTTTGTAATTTAGGGTGTTCAAGGGTAACAATATTTTACGTTTTCATCTGTAAAAACTGTGACAGTTTCATTTTAAAATTCAAAATTATGCTACGATCATACGTATGTGCATTATAGTACTTATGTGGGTTGCAACAGTGGAATATGATCCTACTGTCCATGTATGGCGCATCCTTCCATAAAATTTCATGTTGCAGCTTTTATCTGTAAATTTGTGTCCACTTTAAAGGAAATTTATTAGTCCGGAATCTAAAATCGTTTTCGTTAAATCTTTCAGTACTTTTATATATCAGTTATAAGTTTTGCTCAGATAAAAATAAAAGAGCATATAAATTTATAAATCAGAATTAAGCATATGATTAAAATTTCCGGTATTTTCTATTCTTTACTAAATGCTGAAGTTTTTGAAGCGCTACTACGTGCTTATCATTTTATTTAGGATAAAAATGATAATTCCTATCCAAAATTTTAAACTGAATTCCTTTTTGCATGATAAAAGGGAAAACCAATTGCCTATAGCTTTAAAGCGTTCCTTATGTAAATGGAATGGCACACAATTGTCTTTCTGCCATTGGCATCTGAGAATGATGCCTTGGGCGAATCTCGATAAATGATGCGGCAGCAGATGTTTTCAGTGGGAAAGCTTCCATAAAAATTGAAGATATTTATCCTCTTCTAAAGATATAACGTCGTGAAGGAATTACGTCTTTCATGGTTCATGAGATGAATTTTCAGAGCAGTCATAAATTCTAAATCTTTTGATGCAATTTTCTAAAATGATATAGTTAGTAAACAAACCCTAGAATTGTCTCTACGCTGCAATTTTTTATTTTTACTTCCTAATTCAGTTTCTAAGTAATAAGACGATATTTTAGCTCATTTTATTACTTTACTGTTTGTATATTTTTGTCTTGCGTGCCTGGATCGCATACACCCATACTCTCGATTACCCTAATAGAATTTATGAGGATTCTCTCAGATTTAGGAGCCAGTAGTCTTAACTTTCGTAATTAGATTCTATCAGTTACACTTTCTTATTTAAAATTAGGTTTATAATTTTGAGATTTTAGTGATTTAAAAACACACAAAGCAAATATATAAAAACACAGAGACTATTTGTTAAAACGTAATAGGCTTGGTAAAATATGTCAGATATAAAATTTAAATCCACTATAGAAACAATTTCAGTCGATAATAGACGGAAAAATTTTCTAATGCGTTATATTCTAGGTTCTTATCTCTTTCCAGATATCTTATCTTGATCTTCAGTTAATTTTCCTAACTCAAAAAATATCCCACAAATGCAAAATTATGCTTTTTGTTTTATATCACGTAAATGTTGACCTACCACAAGGTATGTTTTCTTTCTTTCATAGAAACTATTCGATATTCAAAAGTTTTAAAGTTCAAACTTTCAACCTAAACTGCGCATTGCAGCTTTTAAACTTTTTATTCAAGCTAATTTTATACTCATGTAAGCTTATGCAATAATAAGAATTTCTATTATACTCTTAAAAATATGACATATTTTCAGTTTAAGAAAAGTATGTTAATCGAGTGATTAATGCAATAAATTCTGTTAGTTATTCATTTATTTTTTTCTTCAAAATTTTATCTTCCTTATGAAACATTACATTGTTAAAAAAAGGAAAAGGAGTAGAAGGAAACCACATTTTAAATCAAATGAATATGCTAATCTTACTTATTCTCTACTTCTATAAAGAAAGAGAAGAACGAAAAAGATTTTATAGAAATTTTAATTTGGGCAGCAACTTTATGCAAAAGCTTTCGTATAAAATTGGTAAATTTATTACAAAATTAAAACTGAATATTTCTGTTTCCTTAAAAGCATTATTTTTATATAGGAAGAACATAAATATTAAAATGATTATTAATTCCATAACATACTGATTATTATAGGATTTAATAACAGTATGTAGAAAACTTTAGTTCTGAAAAGAAAACTTTTTATCAGATTATCGTAAAAAAAGTGTGGCTACTTTCGTCCTCCAAAATACACTTGGATCCAAAAATAAGCGTTTAAGTACCGCAAAAACGTGATAGTTATTTGAAAGATTATCACAATAGCAAAACATCAGTCAGAATAAAAAAAAAACACAGCAAACTCTTAAATATATATCATAAACTCCAAGACTTCATTCCTAAGAATTCAGCACATATGTACTTAAATGTGAATAAAAATGTAAGAATTTCTGCTGTACCTCAGTTGCGACCTAAAATGATATTGGCAAAGAAATAAACAAATTCCTTGGATTTTTTATGAAAATTATTTCTCCGTGGGTATTATTTTTATGTAACAGTATTTGTTAGAATTATCACCTTGTATTTGGTCGTTTCAGAGAATTACATATATTTACTTCATGAGCTACGTTTCTATAAGTATTCTAAAATGAGTATGAATTTGAAATACCCATTCCATTTTAGATATATTATGGGCACAAAAAGTATAGATCTGCCTGAAAATTGAAAATCAAATAATAGTAAGAAAATTTTTAAAAAATAATGGTAATCTGTCAATTTATTTTTAAGTAATTTATAATGCTGAGATAAAAAAAATTTATTTCTGTAAAATATATGCAATATATCTAAATAAGAACTAATTTCATATTTCATACAATATTTGCATTTAAAATTTCTGCATCGAAAACGGCAGGAAGCTTTGCCTTTTTATCTGGAAACAATGCTTCATCGACTTAAAAACAAAAACAAAAAAAAAAGTTCAACCCAATATCTAAAATTATTAGTGCATATTTTTTCCGAACACCGATGAAGATCAGTTAAAGACAAACTATGAGAACAAAGCATTAGATCTCATCCTGAGAGCTATCACATCATTTATATTACTATTGCCTTCATCTACGTAGCTCCGATTTTAAAAACATCTTGTGAAGAAATAAGATATCATTTGTGAAATCTTCAAGCTACGAAAATAACAGGCCTCTAACAATGGTATCATACAGTGGAAAGAGCGTTGAGGCTTCCCATGCTTAAAAAGTATGTTACATGAGGAATTTTATATGGATATTTAAAAAATGCTAATGCAACAACTCCGTTTCATTCTAGCAAACCAGATGCATTTTCGTTCTGCACTCAGGTAAATCTCTCAAGCTCTAAGAAAGCAATAAATTGAGAAAAACGGAGTTTAACGTTCTAAGAAATGATTAAAAAATCAATTGTTTGATTGTTAAGGAATTCGCTAATTTAAGTCCCTATGCTTTATGTAAGCCAGTACTGTGATAATAAGAATGAACAAGCAACTTTCGGTATTTTAAAAACTATATTTAACTCGGTGCTTTGAGGAATTATAGAATGTTTTATTGCTAACTAAGTATCTTCGATATAGGCGTCGAATATGAATATCAAAATGAAATTCAAGACATTGATTCTCATAAAATTACAGAAATTTACCTGAAGAAATTATATTGGCTTGGGTTTCATAATTTTTTGAAAGGCCAATCTCTTATGTATATATTTACAGATAATGGAAGCTAAATGAGCTTTAGGATACTGCAAAAACGCAGTCTTAAACTTTATCCAGAGGAAAGATATAAATTATTGAAAATGCACCCCGATCGATTGATTGATTAATGTAAAGTTAAATCGATCAATTGATGTGAAAAAAAACTACTAAGTTACTGAAATTAATGTTAGGGGCTATCAAATTATGGAAGAATATGACGATGAGATTGCTAGAAAAATTGTATAACATTTTCAAGACAAAACTTTGATTGAAGGTGTGATGATGAGATGTTTGAAACTGAACGAATCATTACAAAAATATCTAAAAATACAGTGAGCAGTTGCGATTATATTTCATGCAAGAAGGCAAGTCATTGTTAGTAGACACCCACTATGATTCTGATCATTCAATCATAATAGCATGCCAGAATACATTGCCCATATTTTTAGACTATAACATTTAAGAAGAATACAGACCGAATACGAATGTTTGTCACTGTTGCCTCTAAAGGCTTTTTCTAATATCTTAAGGATAATATTTAAAAAAAAACCATTATTTTGTTTCAAAACAATTGAAATGCATTGCTTTATAGTATCAAATATGCATACAAAAACTTCACTGAGCGTTATATGTTTAATGACCAGAAGAAAAAAAAGGTATTTGGCCCAAAATTTTTATTAAATGCATCATTTCTACTTTTCTATCAAATTTGTTTGCATAAATAATTTGGTTTAAAACAGATGTTTTAAGTTATCATAAATTTTAAAACAAAACTTTGGATAATTAGCCCAGCCACTTAACTGAGACGAAACGTTATGATCTTGGAGCTTCCCAATCAGCTGATATCGACATATTTAATTACAGACAAAGAGAAGTTTTTAGCTTAACCCAATAAGTCTCAGAACATCCATGACAATCGTAATCATTTGCTAGCCCTAACTATCGTGAAGTTTTGTGATTACCCGTATGAAAATTCTTTATTTAGATTAAAAATTAATCCTATACCAAAGTTTATGTGGTCGGATATGATTACAATTCGGGCTAGAGAACTTTGAATATTCTATTCTCGTATATTTGAATGCCCTCCAGAAGTTGCAGACATTCTTTGCTTAGTTATCTCATGATGCATTCCATGTGGTTGGCACATTTTACGGTTGAATAGTTTTCCTCTAATTTACATTATTCAGCAATCAAAATTAATTAACCTATTGTTGTCTGAGGCTGAAATGATTAGGAATATGCTCTACATTCGCTATTTCCTGCTTGATAACTCGATTTTTGCTTTATACCTGTTATTGGATTTGAAAGACATGCATAAATTTGAACACCTCTGATTTAGAAATCAGTTAAAATAATTCTGCCATTCACAGTCAATAAACTCTGTCCTGATTTCTTCGATCCTTTTAAAAACTTACGATTTAATCCTATGAAAATCACAACATAACGTTATGAAATATATATCATTCCTAATATTTCTTAACTGAAATTTATGCAGGTATAGCAAATAAAACTTTGTATGCATTATTAACTTTTCAGTCATGTTAACTTAATATTTTAATATGTTTCAAAACATAAGGTCTAATCGCAGTTTATGTAAATTATATTAGACAGAAAATTATTTTTATAAATACTTTCTATTAAAACGTTTCTATTAAAATTCTACCCGTATTTCTGTACTGCATATTATAATAATGCATTCCTCCATCCAAATAGCTGAAAACTTGCTCCTCAAGCATTTGTCTGGAATGGCCGGTCATTCAGCCGTCTCATGACCGAGAGTGTTGTCCAATATGCACCACAGGGAATACACCGATACGAAGCCCGCAAGGAGGGGCAAGGACACATTCACTCAGACTTCTCCGGGATTAGAGTCAGGGTCTCAATATTATGGCAGCCAGTGTTTTTAGTTACCACTTCAAAAGAACGGTACATTTAATTACCCGAAAGTCCTAAAGAATGCAAAATAAAATTTCGATTTCCTGCGTGTGGTTTCATGTTAGTTTTAGATAAGTACTTACAATATAAATATTACAGTACTAGATAAATTTATGAGACATAAAAGAATTTGCAGATACAGTAGTAGAACAATAAAATAAAAATGATATTTTACTGTTCTCGTAATTTTCAATTACATTTACATAATATTATTTAGGAAAAAAAGCAAGAATCAGGGCAGAGGTAGTTATAAAACAATATCTAAATCAGTATAACTTAAATATGTAAGGTTTTAGTTTAAACTAACAAAGCTTTATTTTGATTTCCCCTTTCCTATGATTTCTTATTTCAACTTCCCGTTAGAATGAGCGCGCTTTTCAGCTTTATGCTAATTTGAAGTGGAGCCAAGTTTGGTATTTAAGGTTAGCGTGGAACTACTCAGGGTGAGAGAGCTTTTAGTCTCAGATCACTGCTGCTCTGTTCGACGTTCGCCTGACTAACTAGTATTTAAATTCTAAGCCTTAGCGATGTTACTCTATTACTTATTGAAGTAAATCTAAGTGCTTTAGTATTAGTTAAATCTTGCTACGCACCATTTAACATAGAGGCCAACCTCGCGTTTATAGCTCTGTGAGCAACGACTACTTAAATTTCTACTTAACTTTAGTTTAAATTATTTGATTGTTCAGTTTAGACCAAAGTGCGGTCATTATTTTCTGTTATCCCTCCCGAGTTGGGAAGTGGCTGTATATAATTGTGGTTTAATAAAAGAGGATTTTAAATCCTTCTTAAGTGTAGTTATTCTACCACTTAATCACAGTATTCTATCACAGAACATAGCTGCATTCAGCTCCATGTTCAAGATCAGGACTTAGTTTACTTCACGAATATGTTTGCAAAGAGTATGCATAGAAAACACAGTCCTGACAAATAACTTAAACTGGAAAGGGAAAAAATATATTTTATTTGACCACTGAGACAGTGCAACTAGGTATTTGGCATCGATTCATACAGGTCTACGAATATATCACAGGTAATGTTTTCCCATGCTTCAGCTATCGTAACTTTCAACTGCTCAATCGCTAATTCGCAATGAATCGTTAAAAATCATAATAATGGAAGTAATAAGGAAGACTAATATTCTCGCAGTTAAAGCAAATTTTGTTGCTCCTAAAAATATTTTACGTCGTCCTATGACTGAATACTTTGCAGAGCCATCTGGTGATTTAGTGTGCATCCCTGCACAGTCTCTCTTTTAAAACCTCCTTCTACACACTTATAAATCAGTCACACATTAAGTCACACATTTTAGGGTTATATTGTGTGAGTAAATATATGTATAAATCTAACACATAACTAATATGAAGCATATTTCAATGGTTATCCGAATTCAGGGCATATTTATGAATCTTTTGACAAGCTAAAATGGAGTCAAGCATAGAAGTAGTTGCTATTAATATATACTATAAAGTATTTGATTGCTTCCAGACTCAACAAATAGACTACTAAACCATAATAAATAATAAATAAAACTTAAATATCAACTAATACACAATAAAAGCAGGAATCAATTTTCTTAATAATGATCTCCACGAAAGCATGCCTTC
>KK116753.1:683670-740400 GCA_000611955.2 Stegodyphus mimosarum | reverse complement strand
CATTTCAAACCATGCAGGTTACGTAATAGTTCTTAAAAATTCAGAATTTATTTGAAGCAACATTTATATTTGTTTTTGCACCTAAGTATTTACTGTACAAAGAGCAAACAAAAGACACGTTTTGATTTCTTCACTAATTCCTGAAATCAGTTAAAAGTCTTCCAAAATATATTTCAAATTAAATAGTCTGCAGCATAAATTGATAACTTTGAAACCGCAATATTTTTTCGGGGGATATTAAAAATGCTCTTTAATCTCTTCAATAATATCAGCTTTTAAGGTAAATTTTCAAACGTACTTAGCACTCATGTCTTTTCTCCAAACAAAATAATAGCGTCGTTACCTTTCGTTAAATAGAAGCATCTGTTTTCGAAAGTAACCGTTTTACTAATAACCATAATAACCATTTACTAATAACCAAAATAACCATTTTACTAATAACCAAAATAACCATTTTACTAATAAACAAACTAAAACTTCCCAAGGTATTGAATACCCTATTGATTTTAAAGCACTAAGACTGAAGTGATTCAAAATAAATATGTAAATTCAAAATAAATCTTCCACATAGAAATTTTACATAAAAAATTAATCAAGTAATATTAAATTCAATAACTACTTTGCAAACATCTGGCTACACCTGGATTATGAATTTACTGTTTCCTTGTAACTTTGTAGTCAGTAAGTAGTCCTTGTAAGTCAGTAACGCGTTTGCCCACCTCTGGCCCTTATGCAAGCAGTTATTCGGCTTGGCATCGATTGATAGAGGTTTCGGATGTCTTCCTGAGGGATATAGTGCCAAATGCTGACCAACTGGCGCGTTAGATCGTCAACATCCCGAGCTGGTTGGAGAGCCCTGCCCATAATGCTCCAAACGGGCTCAATAGCAGAGAGATTCGGCGACCTTGCTGCCCAAGGTAATGTTCGGCAAGCACTAAGGCAAGCAGTAGAAACATGTGCAGTGTGGGGGCGGACATTATCTTGCTGAAATGTAAGCCCAGGGTGGCGTGACATGAAGGGCAATACAACGGGCCTTAGAACTTCGTGGACGTACCGCTGTGCTGTAAGGTTGCGACGGATGACAATCAAAGGGGTCCTACTATGAATTGAAATGGCACCCCAGACCATCACTCCTGGTTGTCGGCCTGTCTGCCGGAAGACAGTCAGGTTGGTATCACACCGCTATCCGGGGCGTCTCCAGACACACCTTCGCTGGTCATCGGGGCTCATTTCAAAGCGGGACTCATCACTAAAGACTATTCTACTCCAGTCAATGACATTCCAGTGCGAATGAGCCCGACACCGCTGCAAACGTGCTTGACGTTGTACAGAGGTCAATGGTAGTCGGCGTAAGGGGCGCCGTGACCTCAGCCCTCTCTCTGTGAGCCGTCTGTGAATGGTCCTTGCGGTCACTGAAGCACTAGTTGCAGGTATAATCGATGATAATGTGAGTGCCGCTCTGATGATTGCTCGGTCTTCACGTTCTGTCGTTTCTCTAGACCTTCCGCTTCCTTCTTAAAGCTATGTGCGGCCATGGTTAACTCATTCCTGCCAACATCGTCTAATAGTGGCATCGATCCTGCTCAAATGTCGAGCTATTTGCCGATAAGACAACCGGCTTCTTCGAGCCCAACTACACGACCTTGCTCAAATTCTTACATCTGCGCATATCGTTCGCGCACCTGTATGCGAGGCATAGCTACTGTCTACCAGAGTACCCGGAATGAAATTCGTGAAGCATTTATGACCTGGAATCGTAATTTCAGGAAGGAATAGACTTTCAGGAAGGAACGTTAACAATATTCATGCAGCCAGTGGAAACGAAGAATGATAAGACCCCGCAGCTGGAGTTACAGCACTTACGGGCAGAAGAGCAAGAAAAAATGCAGGCATCGGTAAATGAGATTTAAAATTTATTTACCGATGTACCGGGTTTCACGCAGGTGACGAATCACGACATAGAAACGGGGGACGCCCAACCAGTAAGGCAAAAGCCTTACCGTTATGATAAGGTAAAAGAAGAAATAATTGAATACCATATAAAGGAAATGTTGAAAAATAAGATAATTACTCCGATTTCTAGCAGTTAATGCTAGCCCAGTAGTCTTATGCTAGAAAAATAAGGATTATCCGATTACGCACCCGAAGCGGTGGCGTTTTGCTATAGATTACAGAAAGCTAAACGACGTCACAAAATATCCTGTATATCCTTTGCCGATAATCGAAGAGATAATTCGAAGTATTACCTCTACGAAGTATGTGTCTATATTAGATTTTACGAGTGGCTATTTTCAGATTGGAGTAAAACCCGAAGACGTCCCTAAAACCACTTTCATAACTAAGTCTGGCACGTACGCATTTCTTAGGATGACTTTTGGTTTATCCGGCGCGCCGACAACTTTCCAACGATGTATGGATATCGTCTTAAGACCGGTCCTTGGTAAAAGTACGTTCATTTATTTAGACGATATTATAATTACGAGTAATAGTTTAGAACAACACCTACAAGATTTAAGGAAAGTGTTTGTATTGTTAAACGAAGTTGGTTTGAAGATAAATGCGTCCAAATGTAAATTTGCCGCAAAAGAGTAACGTTATTTAGGGTTTAAAATTTCTCAGAATGGAATTGAAATAGATTAGTCAAAGATAATAGCTATTAAAAATTATCCTGTTCCTAAAACAGCGAAGACGTTAGCGTCGTTTCTTGGTATGCGTTCATACTATCGGTCCTTCATTAAAGACTGCCAAAATACCTGAGCCTCTGCTGAAATTGAAGAGGAATAAAGCTAGGTTTTCAGGGTCAGCAGAAGCCAACTTGGCATTTCAAAAATTGAAAGACGCATTGACTCAAGCTCCCGTCTTAAAATTTCCGGAGGTAGCTGAAGGACTAGAAATTTCAGCGGACGCTTCAGATTTTGGGAATGGGGCAGTGCTTTCTCAAAATGGGCAATCCGTGGCCTTTTTTAATCGAACGTTAAATGAAATCCAGAGAAACTATTCGGCCACGGAAAGGGAAACTCTCGCAGTGTTATTAGCAGTGCAGAAATTTCGGGTTTTCTTTGGAAGTTCTCAGTAACTGTATACACCGACCACGCTGCGGTCACCAGACTCTACTCTGGAAAAAGTTTATCACCCAGATTAATAAGGTGGGCACTTAAATTACAAGAATATAATCTAGTAATGAAACACACGCTGGGAAAGGGAAATGTTGTAGCAGACGCTTTACGCAGAATTAATTTAGATGAAAATGGAAATACGGTTAGAATAGCCATGATATCCAAAGTATTAGATTCTCGTGAAACAGTAATAGCGGAACTCGAAAAAGATCCGGAGTTCAAAAATATATACAATTATTTGGCCGACCCTGAGAATTTCAGTCATCCGGATATTGTGCCGATAAGAAATAGGACCGCAAATTACGAAATAATTGATGGACAGATGAGATGAAAAATGAGCAAAGCCTTCCCCGGGAATCGAACCACGGGTCTCTTGGTTACGCGTCGAGTGTGCTGACCACTACACCACGAAGGCATGCGGAGAAGGCGGGAGAAATATCTTATAAGTGAGAACCTGACAGTGTGGCGTCTTGAGGTAAGCTTTATAACTCCGTAATTTGAGTGGATACTTTGCTCGCACTTCCCATTCTATCTGTAGTAGGAAATGTTCCAACCAGGTGAAATTATGGCTACAGAAGCATCCGACATCTCAAAATGTACTAGTTTCTTTAGCCACTTACCACCACAGAATTCTCTAGCCAGGATTCGAATTTCCCTACTTCCGAACCTTAACATTTGAGCTACCCAAAGAGTTTTGAATATTTTCTACTCAACACCAAAGTGAGATCTTGAAGTCGCCTGATGAATATCAGGGCTGTATTCTGGCAATATGGTCAGTAACAAATATCACAACCTTAAGCATTAGATTAACACTTAAAAACATCAATTATTTAATCCTTTGGATAAAAATGATTTACCTACATTTTCATAAAGGTTCATAAAGGATTTTCTGAGTTTTAAAAATTTATTCTGTGATTCTAATGCACGTTTTTTGTTTGTTTGTTTGTTTCATTTGGCACAATTTAATACCAGCTAAAATTGCATTTTATACACTCTTAGACAAAAAAAACGACTCGCCAAGAAGGAGATTGGGACGAATATCGGTAGAAGTGATGTACATGTACAAAAAAGCAAATCATTACAGTTTGAGAAAAATTGGATGTTTAGAAACATCCAATAGGTAACATCCAATGTGATAGAGCTTCACAAAGTGAAAAAGTCAGTAACGCGTTTGCCCACCTCTGGCCCTTATGCAAACAGTTATTCGGCTTGGCATCGATTGATAGAGGTTTCGGATGTCTTCCTGAGGGATATCGTGCCAAATGCTGACCAACTGGCGCGTTAGATCGTCAACATCCCGAGCTGGTTGGAGAGCCCTGCCCATAATGCTCCAAACGGGCTCAATAGCAGAGAGATTCGGCGACCTTGCTGCCCAAGGTAATGTTCGGCAAGCACTAAGGTAAGCAGTAGAAACATGTGCAGTGTGGGGGCGAACATTATCTTGCTGAAATGTAAGCCCAGGGTGGCGTTATATGAAGGGCAATACAACGGGCCTTAGAACTTCGTGGACGTACCGCTGTGCTGTAAGGTTGCGACGGATGACAATCAAAGGGATCCTACTATGAAATGAAATGGCACCCCAGACCATTACTCCTGGTTGTCGGCCTGTCTGCCGGAAGACAGTCAGGTTGGTATCACACCGCTGTCCGGGGCGTCTCCAGACACGCCTTCGCTGGTCATCGGGGCTCATTTCAAAGCGGGACTCATCACTAAAGACTATTCTACTCCAGTCAATGACATTCCAGTGAGAATGAGCCCGACACCACTGCAAACGGTCTTGACGTTGTACAGTGGTCAATGGTAGTCGGCGTAAGGTTCGCCGTGACCTCAGCCCCCTTTCTGTGAGCCGTCTACGAATGGTCCTTGCGGTCAGTGAAGCACTAGGTGTACGTACAATCGATGATAATGATGCATCTGGGGCCCTTTGTGCCGCTCTGACGATTGCTCGGTCATTACGTTCTGTCGTTTCTCTAGGCTTACCGCTTCCTTTTTGACGCTGTGTGCGGCCATGGTTCACCCATTCCTGCCAACATTGTCTAATAGTGGCATCGTTTCTGCTCAAATGTCGAGCTATTCGCCGGTAAGACCAACCGGCTTCTTTGAGCCCAACTACACCAGCTCTCTCAAATTCTGACTCTGCGCATATCGTTCGCTCACCTGTATGCGAGGCATAGTTACTGTCTACCAGAGTACACGGAATGAAATTCGTGAAGAATTTATGACCCGGAATCTTAATTTCTCCTCTTAAATATCCTGCCAGTTGCGCAGATCAGATGGGCTGTAGCGACAAGCGTTTATTTATTGGCAACCAAAATGTAAAATTCTGCATTTTCCGTAGGAACTTGTATGCATATCAATTTGTGTCCAATTTGCTTTATATCTTCTAGGTGCGTCGTAGTGCGTCGTTTTTTTTGTCTGAGAGTGTATTTTATATCTAGTTTTCGCTTGTGAGAGTCAGATACGGTTAAGCACAAAAAGACTGATAATTAACAAAAATATTTTGGGAAATGCAAGGAATATTGTATTTAGCTGAATATTCATGTTTAGATAAAACTGCTAAAATGTAAACTGCGATGGAAAGTGCCAAATATATTATATTAAGAAATCCTACGACTTTGAAGCTTTCGTAATCATTTGATTATGGCACCAAATTAAAAACGATAGCGGATGGCTTTTCTTGTTCTCAGATGTAATGAATAAAGAAAAGCTGGTATACGTTTTTGCAATTAACTAAGAAGTTTCAATAAAAAGTTCTAAAAATTGAATCACATGTGTGAAGTAATTTAAAATTAAAAGCTTTTCTTCTTTCCTCCTCATTCCGAGAGCTCCAAATATTAGGACCAAGTGAGACCAGAACCCTGCCGGATATTTGAAAAATACAGATAATTTAATAATTATTTCTGTCCACGGATTTATTATAATAAAAAAATATAATAAAAGTTCTAAAATTCTAAAATTTGAAAGCTTTTATATTCCGGTATTTTGATAAATGAAACTGGATAATGAGAAAAATGAGTTTAAGTATTATACTACACAGAATGATTATACTGATTAAACACTAAATAAAACACAGGTAACTACCGTACATACAAAACAGCCACTTCTAGCTGATGACTTTCACTTTAGGTCTGTGTTCACAATGTTTGCTTCGGGTATGGCTGAAAACAAACATGTAGTGATGTATCATTTATGCTTCCTAAATTTCTTTCTTTACCACAGTACATTTAATTAAGTAATTTTCCTTTAATTTGAAACAGAGGCAAATCTCAAGAGGTTGGTAATAAAATTAGTTTTAATTCTAAATAGAACCTTTCTCTCAACAAATATTCTCCTACATTTTATTTCTGAAAATTTATCCTAAAATATAAGTGGGATTTTATTTTCGAGGAAATCTTTTGTTTGAGTGAACAAAATGAATCAATTTATATTAAATTATTAAATATTCATTGCTTCAGATTCAATTATGTTGTTAATGTTATCAAGAAAGTAATTACAATTAAATATGATAAAGTTACCAGTTCCTAAATTAAGAAAGAGGTAAAAGAATGAAACATTTAATTGAGTAAACCAAAATACAAAAAGCACTCTGTTTAATAAAATTATATAATTATATATATATTTTTTTGCTCAAACAAGCAGATGTCTTTCAACAGCGAGTGAAACAAATCGTTAAATTTTGCTTAAAATAAAATTTTTTCCGCTCACAGAAATGAAGAAATAAAGTATTTTTTATTTCCATAAAACAAAGCACATGATGTATTTCCATTCAATAAAAATAAATCTGCTACTTTTAAGTTGTGTAAAATAATACATTTAACAATATAGTGCAAAAAATTAAAACCCTTACTTAGAATTTGAAGTTAACTTATTACTGATGATTTTACCATGTCCCTCATCTTCTACTGGTCGTGCAGGTTTATCTTAACTAATTTAGTCATCTTTTAAAATATGTATTTAACTATAGTATCCTTTTATATCATTTAAATCAGGGAGAAAACTCAAAAAAGGTATCTAGGTTCACAAATACCTAGAGTTTGAATAACTGGAGCTCTTCAATAACATTTACTTAACTACATCAAAATATGACATTATGACAAAATATTATGTGTCAATACATTAGTGAATAGATCATTCAAGAAAATCTCATTATTATAAGCCTACTTCTTCACAGAAATAAATGCATTGTATGTGCAATCACAGGGGAGAAATTCCTATCTGTCATATCCGTCACCGAGTATCAATCAGTTAAAGCGAAAAAAAATTAATGACATTAACGTTGAAGCAAGGACATCCTTATACACCGATTTCGTGATAGTGCTAACATTAGGATGATTAGCAGTCCCTTTGCACCTCGCGTGACTGCGTTACGCAAAAGAAATCTAGATGAGGCTCAAGCGTAACAAAGAACTGCTAAATATTCGATCTTTGTTACAATAATTCTACGAATATGAAAGATATAAATGTTTCTCACTATAACTTAGGTGTATATAATGCCTTAAAACTGTTAATCCGTGCATACAAGCTTTAAGAATCCAATCAAACCTGCAGTTCAATCTTTCTTAAAATCATAAAACAAGCAATGTGAATGAAGCTCATGAAATATAAGTGCACTAAATGACGACATGATGGCATAAATAATGTACGTTTGTGAAATTTACACTGTTGTCTTATTCTTGAAAAAGGAATTTTTTAGTCTATAAAAGTAAATTGGTATATAGAATAGAGGAGAAATAGTTTTAGCGTATTTTCCAGATTTTTATTCTCGAGAGTTCAAATCTTTTTATGACTAAAGTATTATTTTATTACTGATTTCCTTTGCAAAATTTACGCGTTTTTATTGTTCTGTAAAAATGAATGTCTTGATATGTAATAATATATTAAGCGCATAAACTGGAAATAAAAAGCTTTAGAATACTTTCTAGATTATTAATTTTGGGATTTTAAATATTTTGTAACAAAAAAATTCATTTATTACCTATTTTTATTTAATATATAAATGTCATTTTTAAGCACAAACTGGACATATATTAAAGAAAAGAAGAAGAAAAGTTTGAGACTAGATTTTACAACCCACATCCACAAAATTATTTAAAAGTTCCATGGCATAATGCATAACGTCATTGTTTAGCGTACTGATTCAAATTATCACCTAGCAGTTTCTTTCAAAAATTTAAATTCACGAAATTCAGCTTTATAATTTAATTTCTATATGTGACCTGTAACAAATGATTCTTAGTTCGTAAAAATTGCTTTTGTTGAGCGGTTTACGTTCTCCTTCTCAAAGTATGACAATCTTGGTGCACTCGTTAAAAGTAGCGAAATTTGTTCTTTGCTTTATCTGCCATACGCTCAGTAGTGATTTTGTTTTACTAGGAGCAATCAAATTAGTTTTAATTTGAAATGTTTATACTCCTTTTCCTAATTTATATATAATATGCTCGAAACACATTAAATTCACATTTATTTCATCCTTTCCATAATTTAACCATGCAGGAACCAACATTGTCATTTATTGCATGTTCCACTACGGCAGTAACTATTTCATTCATTTCTCTTAAAATGTTTAATTTGTGACCATTCCTTGGCAATTCCGAGCGATTCTATTTTAGTTGCCTTTACAAATTGTTCTTAATAATCTGTATTCTTTGACAACTAAGTCAAACTTCATGATTTGCAAATTTCAGCTATAAGATGAATCTTTCCACATCACAAACTTTTTAAGCCAAAAAATTTAATTTCACACACAGACAAAGAAAACTTATTATTTTTTCTCAGTTATTATTATCAATAAATATATATTCTTGCGAAGTTTCGCAGCATTTGTACTGCTACGTGATTCTTCGTGAAGTAGTAAAAAAGGATAACATGCATTAGTTATGAGATATTACCCAAATAATTTTATTTTTCAGACAAATGGCTGAGGACCAGAACAAAGACGGTAAAGAACAGGTATTACATCAGAAATTAGTCTAGCAGATGGTGTCTGAGTCGTGACATTCAGATGACCATCTCTTCTTTTAATTGCTACTAATTTCCCCCCCTCGAAGTATAGTTTGAAAACCAGATTATTTTGAACGTGCTGACTATATGTGACGTTCTTTTTATGCATATAAGTAGTTAAAAAAGTCATTTATGCACTTAAACAACTACTTAAAATATTGGGAATATTAATAGAAATTTGTTTTAAAAATGTTGCATAAACACACCTATTAACTTTCGAAATTCGATATCTAAGTCAATAACGTATGTTAATTTTCCTTTAATAAAAATATGGGACCCGGATAGTTGTTAGCGACCCAACCCGGATAGTTGTTAGCGACGCTGACTGCAGTATCGAAGTGCCCGGGTTCGAATACCGGAGAAGGCATGGAATTTAGCAAATGTATAGTATCTGCTCAGTGTGGGGCTACTCTAAATATGCGGCGAGCCCAAAGCCATCTCGAGAGGTTGGTGGTAGAGTAAGAGAGATGGGAGATCATCGACATCGTATCCCCCCTGTGTGCTCTCTTTCAACAATGGGGGGGGGCGGAACTGAGCAAAGTCGTACTGTCACCTGTATGGTGCCTAAGGCTGTTGCCAAAGATAAGCGCAGTCTTGACCCTTTGCCAGGATGAATTTCTTGCGTTTGCTCTGATATCAGAGACCTGATCTTATGTAACTGTCAATGGAGTGGGGTAAGCCACAAACAAACAAAAGTGTAAAAATGTTCATTTGTTCAATTCAATAATAATTGTGGGACATTAAAAATGTTCCAATTAACTAACATAATTAAATAGAAGGCATTATACCGCATCCAAATATTTAACTGAACGACACAGATATATTTGTCGTTAAGTTCTTTTGAAATTCATTAACCCACTAATGTTATCTTAGACGATATCTGTGGTGTTCTCACTGTGATGTCCACACACCTCTCATATCTGCTGAAAGCTCAGAGAAATCCATTATGAATCCAGTGGCATAGTTGAAAGAAAAAGAAGCCCATTTACCTAAGTATTTCTTTTATTTCTCATACATGGAGTTAATTTATTTTTTTTATTTAGTTAACTGGAAAAAATAGGAAAAGGTTTCCCAGCAATTTATTCATTGCCATTATATATCAATGCGTTTGGGAAAGAATAAATTATTGTGACTGATAATCTGGAGATTTAGTAAACGTATGATTTCTGGGAGTCTTCTGTCCTATTAGCTAAGTTCTTCGATGTTGGAAAACTATTGTTGCTTTCACCTTCTCCAGTTGAATTGCAAGTGCTTCGTAATTAGCAGAAAGTCATTCTGTGCTACTTCAAGCCTCTTTATGAAGCATTATCGAAATTACACATCGATCTGTACCAAGAACTCAGCTGTAGCTAGGTTGCTTTCTTTCTTTTTTTTTCATGTCGCATTTTCCTCCGTTTATAGCATTGCCACTCCAGGAACAATTACCTGCATTAAGTTAATAGAACGGTATAAGGGTTTAGGTGCAAGTCTTTGAAGCAACAATTTAATCTGAACAAATGGACTTATGTAATTGGTTAGAGATATTTTGTCTTAAGTCTTGTCAAAACAGATTAAGATAAAAATTAAACAGAAACGCAAGCTCCCTTCTACGATTGTATTTCTCCATAGTTATTTGGAAATCTTATTTTAAAAGCATGTGCTGTATAGGATTTTAATAAACATTTCGTGTTCTATAAATAATGTAAACCATAAAAATCCTGTTGTGTTGTCAAGAAATTAATATAAAGAGAGGTTAGGTTAGGTTAGGTTATTCAATTATGGCAAAGCACACGAGGGCTATCTGCCTAAAGGGAGGGATGCCTTCGTGGAGGACTTTCTAAGGGAAACTGGCTCGTATACACGTTACACATGGGGAAAACCACGAAAACGCCCATGCAGCCAGCCCGTTCGCGGGATTCGAACCTCGGACCGAACTACCAGTGTTCAGCGTTTTTACCGCTCGGCCGCTGGTGGGCCTTAATATAAAGAGAGAGATAAACACTTTGAAACCTGTTTTGTGTTAATAAGAGCTTCTTTAAACGCACTACAGCGTCTTTTGTTCCCATGAAGACAGCTGTGGAGCGAAGAATTCTAAATTCAGCATTACTATTCTATGACATTTTTGCTTTTTCTGTTTTATAGCATGGCAACGACATTCGATGGATTTTGTCACCTGACGAGAAAAGCCAGATTATACAATTTCCTTTAGCAATGATTCCCATATTTGCTTTCTTCATGGATTTCATGTTTTGTTTTGAACTGTACATTCTTACATTTTAGTCCCTTACCAAATGAGCTTACTGTTTCATTGCAGTTGAGGAATTACTGGTTTTTTGAAGTTCTAAAGCATCGTTTTTGCTTTAGAGGTAATTTTAATGTTTATTTCTTTCTTAAGCATACTTAAATATAGCTTTTTTTATAATAAGGCTATAATTACTGGTATTTATGAAAGTGTATATAGGTTGATATATTAAAGTCTTATCATCAAACATCTTATGTGTCATATCACCAAAAATCAGGATAAATTTTGAAGTAATTAAAAGACAAAAAATAATAAGTACAGATATTTTTCTCTGTATAGCATTAAAAAAGTAAAATGAGGATATACAGTTATCTTTAAACGAAATAAATCTGTTTGAGAAAAAAATGTACGTATATCGAGGTAATCACTAACTGTTTCTGTAAAGAAAGGGCTTAATTTTAAGACAGGGATGATTCAGTAATATTTATGAGTATAAATTATTTGATTCTGCAAACGGCGTAAAAGATTTTGAAATATTGTGTCTGATTTACTAAGTAGTACAGTGTCCTGAGAGAAATATCTTTTGCTTATTCAATTATGATGATAAGCTGGACTGATATGAGCATTTCGTAGGCAAGATGTAAATTGTTAGACGTAGCGCTATCGAGAATCTGTCAAATGAGAATCTTAAACTACAAATTTATAAACGGCAATCTCAGGTCGACTATCGGCTGCAACCCTTCACGATAATCACTCTCTAGCCTAAAGGGACAGAAGAAAGGAACCACAAAAGAATCTCAAATAGTTGTCGAGCATTTTAGCCGTTCTGATCGGTATAGCGGTTAGCGATGCTGGTAGCCGGACCAGTAGAGTCGGGTTAGAATTCCGAAGAAGACATGGGCGTTTGTAAGTGTATGTGAGGCGTGGGAGTACTTAAAATACTGGAATGTCAAATGTCCTCTCGAGTAGTTTGGTATTATGGGAAGAATTTTACCGACCATCTCAGTCCAAAATGCCTGGGATGGTGAAACCACCAGGAATGTTCTCCTGCACAGTTAATATAGTGGGACCATAGCTGTAAGACCAATGGTAAAATTTTGGTGTTTCGCCTACTTAAACCTAAACCTGTTGATCATTTAATAAATCAAGACAAAAGGCATCTGCTCCACAAGTGAAAAGAAAGTTTCAAGTGCAAGTACTTATATTTCTAGAAATATTTTCCATTGGCAGGATTTAAAAATTTTAAGAACAGTTTCTCCTCTTTAATGAGCAATTACATTAGTACCAAGTGGCAGGAAATTGCCTAAATATACAGTATATTTCAATTTTAATATCAAATTTGCAGACCTGAAATTAATTTCGGTTGCCATTCTCTGGAATTTGTGCGAACAGGCTGAAGCCTACCATTATACTTTTGTACATATTCCCTGACTTGTTTACTCAGAACTGTTGATTATGTTCGTCAAGAAAACGTACACTGTTGTTGCACACAGCAGACAACAGTGGAAATGGGGAAAATTCAGAGATGAGTTAATTATGTTTTTATCTAGAGAGTGGAAACTGTACAACCAGTTCAGATAACTCGAAAGAAATGTTTACAGAAAGGACTGTATTCTAGTTAAAGAATTACTTTGGGGGCCATACTTATACCCATGTCCTTGCTGGTAGATTTCTAAATTCTATGATGTATCAGAATGAAAGCCTTGATCAGCATGTGAGACTACTTACTGCCGTCATATATCGATTTATTTTTAACAGATAGTAATGACAAGTTGCATAGAGAAGCTACAGGTCACGTAATTCGGAAATGGCTTAGCCGGTTCGATCACCAAGCAATAAGATGATTGAACTTTAATGAGACCATTTAGAAAAGCAGGTAGCTAATATGTCCATCCTCCCAAATCACTGAATTAACTCCATTGGAATGAAACGTACATGGACTTATAAGGTAATTCTCCCGCCTTCTTTGCATGCCTTCGATGTGTAGTGGTCAGCATGCTCGGTGCGTATTCGAGAGGTTCGTGGTTCGAGTTCCGGCCAGGGCATTGTTCATTTTTCATCTCTCCTGCTTTAAAAAAAATACCTAATGTCTCTACAGACTTTCCTCCTAAATGACGTATTTAACTTAAGAAACTTTTGCCAAACTAGGAAGCATTATATATTAAATTTCATACTTGAGTTATGTACATAAAACATTTTTTTCCATCTTTTTATCACAAAGTGTGAGTTTTGAAAATTTCGCTTTGTATTGTTTTTCTTTTTCGAAATGCAAACGTTAATTATATAATTATACATTATTATAACATTTATACATTATTTATGAAAAGAATAATAAACTACAACAAGCGATTGCGTTATGCCCAGCTGTCATAAATTTAATGCTGATATGTTTTTTATTTTAATGATTCTGACTCATAACGTATTCATTCTTAAAGACTTGAAAGACTATGTAGTTTGCAAATAAATATGAATCGCGCTTAAAATAAACTTGAAGTACAATGCAGTAAATAACGCTACAGCTACACTTACAAAACTCAGTCATGATGAGTAAATCTTAGCTGTATTAAACATTACAATACATATATCTATAAGCACATACTGTGGAAGTAGAAAATAATAATGGAAGTAGAAAATAATAACGCACGTATTTCGAGAAAAAAAAGGCTGAACTGATTTTGTAGCAATGTAGAACTGTATCATTATAATGAATAACGCATTTGAGATGAATTGCTCGATAATATTTGCAAAGCAATAGCATAAATAAAAAATAGGTTACCTGTCGTATGTCTAATCCATGGTATTGAGAGAGTAAAAAAAACGATATGCAAAGAGCACATGAGAAACACTGTGAGCATTACCCATAATTCCAAATTTATTAAATGATAAAAAATATATTATTCCTACAAAACACCAAATTAAATGGTATTATTTCAAATTAAATATAAGATAATATGTCAGGATTCAGTATACCACACCACAGAATCACATCTAATTTATGAGTACAGCATATTAATGAGCTTGTCTTTAAAATGGCGATCCATATTAAATAAATCACACGACGACGAAGATAAGAGGTTTAAAATCATATTCCTAGCTAACTGCCAACAAATCCGGCCATCAGTATCTAATCAGGTACTTTATACCGGTTGATAACTAGGCTGTGAAGGATGTAGATGTGGTAAAGTTTTTCTAGTTCAAGAGCTATTTGGAAGAAATATTATATAACGTTTGAAAAAATCGCTCTTTCGATTAGTTACACGCAAATATGCATTTTTGAGCCTGCTTATGCTCGGATTATATTTCAGGAGCTATAATAACATCTTTCATTAAAGTTTCTAAAATACAATACTCGAAAATCTTTTTCTTATGTAAATTCACAAGAGAAATCTGTTTTACTGTTTAATTTTTTGCCTTAAAACATTTATACGGGTCTGCTGAGAATCACCTAGCTATTTCTTTTCTGTACCATTCTACAGACAGAATGAAAGAAGCCTGCAATAGTTTTGCGAATTCGCAAAAAATGCATAATTTGTACAATGCATTTTCGTTCAAAGAAGTACTGAAAATTTTTATATGTCAGTCTATGATTATCACGCCTTGCATTCATGTATAGCTTAAAAATAAACTAAATATGGTACTTACGTATTAACGCAACCACCGTGGCGCCATTTGACGATTTTTTACTAATGAAAAGGTAAAAGTTTTTTATCTAGTGCAAGTTGATGGTTTTCGCGCTCCTTTTTTCAGTAAGATTTCGAAACTGTCGATATTTATCTTAAGACGGTAAACATTATCAACATATGAAAAGGAAACATACTTTAGCAATTTAAAATATAAATTTGAATTATTGCATAAGGTTTATGTAATTCATTAAAAGAATAAAACACGCTTCTCCAGATTTTTCTACAATTAGCTTTTCGGTGTTCTTCTCCCGAATTACATAGTGCTCTAGTTTCGCTTAAAAAAATCAGAGAATTTAGGAGACTTGGCTTCGTGGAAGCTCCGCAACAGTAGCTACCTAGGAAAAGCAATTCCTTGTTGTTCCCTTTAGCAACTTCAGCAAAATTCTGCATTCATGCAGAAATGTTCTTTCATTGTTGGAAAACTGCACAAGCTTATATTTTAAAACTAAATAAATTTAAGGCAAAAAACATCACGATTTGTTTATGAAAACCGCCGGAAGTTGGAATGCAACAAAAACGAACACCCACGAAAAGCGCGGCTTTGCTTGACTGAAGAATTATTGTGTGTCGGGCTGCCGAAAACAATGGTCTGCTCATTTAATACGTGGGTACCCCAAAATTATTTTCATAGCATAAGTTATACAAGATACCAACAAGAAGTCACATGAAATATTTTGCATATAGTTCAATACCGACAAAAGACGTGCAATATATTTTTCTTACGTATTCTGTAAGGTATTTTTCCCACCTGCTTGGCATGCCTTCGTGGTGTAGTGGTCAGCACGCTCCACGCGTATTTGAGAGGTCTGTGGCTCGAGTCCTGGCGAAGACATTGCTCATTTTTCATTGCTCCTACTTATAATTAAAAAAAAAACTAATGACTCTATAATTCTTCTTCCACTTTCATAACCTTTAGAAAATCAACGTTTTATTTCAGATATGTTGTAATTTAAGTGAGATTTTGTAGCTGTAATAATTATTAGATATCTAGTTTTCCGATCTAATATCTCCTTCGTTGAAAATTTGTGTAGCATCTGTAGTAAATCGACAACCGTGGATAATTTGAGGTATGAACAAATTATCGATTATATTGAGGTTATATTCATTATATATTCGCAATTTATTGAGGTGTAAATAAAGTAGGACTATGTAATTTATTACACTTCACTATGAAAATTCTGAGGACATGTATTTAATTCCTAGACTTTGGATTACTGCGATGTCACAAAATTTTCTCTTTATCTGAGAAATCTCTTTCCAACCAAGCTACTACTCTTAGCAATTTAAATTTATATACTCCGTTAAAATATTCAAAATGGCTTGAGATGTTTTCTAATACAAATCTAAGAACTACCTATGAAATTGTAGATCCAGAAATTTATTTTAACAATCAAACGGGGACGTTTCATGAAATAGTACCCCACATATGAACAATATTGTTGCAACCTTAATTTTACGATTCTTTCAGTTTCATACAGCAGCGATATTTATATTTAGAGTGCATGAATCATTTCTGAATAGAATAAAAATTAGTTTTACCTGAAATTCTCCTTCGAAATTTTAGCACGTCTGTCATCGGCTAAAATGCTCTTCAGTTCGTCTTTTCCATTTATTTCTATGTCATATGCAAATCATTTCAGCACGTTTTTATGATGAATGCTTTGCTTAAAGTTCTATCTATTGCATGTAAATGTCCCGGAAGTTTTGCTTCATTTAGCTGGTTTCCTTGCATAATTTATAATTCTATATAGCACTTGAGCATTAACAAATCAAAAGAATATCTCTGTTGTATGTAAATTAGACGCGATGGTTTGCAGTCTTTGCAGAAGCGGTTTTCGTGGAGAATTAATTCAAATACTAAAGTTACTGCAATTTATTTGCAAGAACACTTTCTACAGATGTCTTTTATGCTTTCATTATGATCATTCATAGTAAACCACTTTTTTGCATTTACTCACACACCTATACGTGTCATGACTAGACGGCACGTACGCTGCACCAGCAGAATAAAAAAAAATAATGTATGACAGATGATGACAAGTAGATAGTGTGTGAAAGAATTACATAGTACCTCTCTGAAAGGAAGAGTAAATCCAACTGTTTGAAAGACTCTTCAAGGGATTCTTTGAAAAGTAGATAAAACCTGATTTTGATTTAAACTACCAAGTTTATTCTTTCATTTTATACTCAGCAAAGCAACGTAAAACTTAAATGCGCAGTTTAATTTTAAGCATGATACTCCTGAATCCTGTAGAGCAAAATGAAATTTCACAAATCAAATGAAGTTTCTTTTTAAGAACATCTTCTACATATTTGTGTGCTAGTCCTTGCACATCCCTGAGGAAATTTTACAAATATTTTAATAAGGAATTATTTAGCTTCTCATGTCTTTTCAAGTTACATTCTAAAGTAAGTCTTTTTCAATTAATACTTTCATAACTATTGTTGTTTCTGTTGTTATTGCAACTTTTATTTTTATTATTGCTGTTGAACCTTACACACAGTTAAGTCGTCCTTGTACTTTGAAGATATTTACTTATGGAGGAATTAAAGGCTTTTGAATGGAACGGCCTTCTATACGTGAGCTTGTTATATAAAATATATTCTGCAAGGAAAGCTAAGCTATCTAAATAACACTAAGTATCTAAATAACTCCAGCTACAATTAAGTAAATACATTTTTTTCGAAGTCAAAATTGCGAAATAAGTCATTGACCACACTGACATATCTTTAAAATTTACGTTACGCATATAAGAAGCATATGTTTTTCAGAAACACATATTAATAGCTAGTAGCATCCTTAAATTTGTGTCAATACTGCGCTTTTTAATGGTAAAGTGAATTTTAGCATATGGCCAAAAATGATTGAAATTCAAGGTCAGTATAGTGTTCCCAAAATGAAATCCCAATCGTATAAATTACATAGAGTGTAGCATTAAAAGTAATATAAACAACATCTCACTTTTCGTTTAATCACATTGGAATTCATGCGAATATATTTCCACGTAGAACTATCGTTTTTGCTCAGTCATCAGATCCAACCTTAACCTGATGAGCGACTAAAAGGTTTGTCCGCTGTTCTTTCAAATGAGCTTCGTGTTTAAGTAGGAGGTTCTGGAAGCTAACTGCATACGATTATGTCTTCCTGAATTGGATGTGCACAGGCTTACAGAACGTAGAAACTAAACAAGCTAACCACAAACGATTTGACTTGTGGCTTCACTGTTTAATATCACATATTTCAGCTATTCTGTTTTTATAAAGAACTTCACATTTTATTTCCGCTATGTCGCTTTTCTTTTAAAATAAAATTCTTTAAATAATACTTTTATCACTCTACTTTAGTTGATTAAACACTATTTATATTTTTAATGGAAGCTACTTTATTGTTTTGAGAGACACATGGACACGGAAGGCTGAAAGAATACACAGCTTCAGATGCTGAATAAGATATTCATTCAAACTTTAAAACTTTAATTCTGCAAACTGAAAAATTCTTCGTAAATTTTCATTGAAAAACATGTGATACAGAACTTAATTTCTAAGGCACAAGTTGTAAAAAATCTCTCGAAGTTCTGTTAAACAACGGAATCTCTCTTAAACATGTCTCTTAAGTGCTGTTGTTTTTGTTGTTACTCATGCTCACTTGTCTGACAAAGTCAGCCCAAGCCCACGAGAATTCTCGTGTCAAGGAGCGCAAGATTACGGCTGTCGTTGGCAATAGCCTTGAGCACCTAACAGGTGACAGGACGATTTGGCTCAGTTCCGCCCTCAAATTTGATGGAGAGCACGCCGGGGGGATGGGTCCGAAGGTCTCCCACCCCTCTCTCCTTCCACCAAATCACATGAGAGAACTTTCGGCTCGCCACATATTTAAAATTCCGCCATGCCGCACCGACACTATACATTTACAAACATCCATGCCTTCTTCGGGATTCAAACCCGAGCCCTTCGGTACGGCAGTCAGCGATGCTAACTACTACACCAGTTGGGCAGCGCCTCTTAAGCAATATACCTTAAACAACGAAAGATAACCATAAAAAAATGGCGAAAAATTAAAGCATTGTCGACGACTTTATCATTTAACAAATATAATCATTAAATAACAAATTCTAAATATACGCTCTTATGTGAAAAGGAAATTATGCTAGATAAAATTCCTGACTGAAAGCATTTACATCAAGAGCTGAATATGCGTAGACGTGCTGCAGTGGATCCAAACGCTAACGAAGTCCTCCTATCTTTGAAGCAACCTCAAAATATTCTGACTTCTACGTCTAGGATTGCTATAAAATATGCAGATCCTTCGAAGTGGCTGGGCAGAATATTAAAGAAGCTTTTCTTCTCTTATTTTTCCAAGGTAGATTGTATGGAGGCAAAATTAGTTCGCAGAAAGATGAAAAGATATGAACGTATACATCGCGTCTGAGTTTTTATGGCTGCTGAGGTAAGGAAAGAAATTTTTTGTCTTAGGAATACGTATGGTTAACATGACCACTAACTACGATGTGAGAAACATTAACTTAGAAATAGCTTTGTTTAAGAGTAGCAAGGGAAACAGAAATTTTAAAAGTGTGCGCTCGGTTTTTGTTTTAATTTTTTTAGGAAAAAACGTAATATTTTACGGCAGTTCTGAATTTTTTCTGAAAATTCATCTATGTGTTTCTTTTCTTTTAATACAAATAAAAAAGGAACAAAACCTAAGAACCTAAGAATAAAATATTCGCTTCATTTTCTCATGGATATATTCCTACATAATTGCACTGCATAAAATTTCCATAATTTGCAGCACATAAATTCTTTACAGATATTAAGTTATTTCAAGCGATTTAGTTTGCGAAAATTGATTTCTCATGATTTGATAGACTGGTAAATAGCAAAGATATAATCGACCAAGATAGTTTATGGGTAATAAATTTAAAAATCGTTAAAAAAAATTTAACAAATTTTAAATTTAGCAGTTCCTATAACTTGATTTTGATCTCGTTTCGCTGTTCACTGAGCGAGGAAAATATTACAAGAATATATGCTCGGTTATCAAATATTGCTTCGATTTTAGGGTTAGGTGGACTTAGCGTCAATTCAAAGTTCGTGAGAGAAGCAGACAAATACCTGTACGATGTTCATTAAAAAATACATATTTATAAGAATTTTTATTTATATACTTTTATCTCAAAGAAAGAAAGGCTTGGTGACAGAAAAGTTTTTCTGAGAAAAAAAGAATTAGAGCAGCATAATAAGAGAAATATAATGTGCAAAATATAAATCATGAAATTTTATACTAAACGTTATTTTTTTAAATAATATGGAACATTTATCTTGGGCACTATGTATTTCAGAATAAATGATTCTTAGAGAAAACTTTTAGAGTGATATTAAAATTTAAGTCCAATTTGGGAAACGATTTTGCTTTGCAAAAGTAATTTTTAGGGTCCTATTAAAATTTTTAATGCTCATTCCAAGCGGCTTTGTGTTTTAGATTCCACATAATTATATTTCTTCAAGGAAGGTTTTTGTTCTCACTGATTAAACTGAACTAAACTTTGTAGCACAAACAGCCCTTAGAGAGTCATGGCCGGCAGTGTCCTGTTATCTGCTTACCACAAATTAAAATTTTTATATAACCATTACTCATCTTAATTAATTACAACAAATATGAGAATTTATGAGACCAATTTTCATAGTGATAAATTACATTTTAGCCTCATATATATTGTAACATTCTTACTGAAATGATGGTTTCACTTTCATTTTTTATTCCTAATTCCCTTATTTTTCACAAAACTGGAAGTGCTTCAAAATGAGGAAACCCAACTATTTGGAGCATCCACTGGTTGACAAGTGTTAAATGCGCCAGGTGAAAAGGGTGCTTGGCAGTGACGTTTAAAGGCATCCATTTCTTATATAATGTAACTTGCCTTTGGGAACATCACTAAAAACATTCCATCATTTAAAAAATTCTGTATTAAAAATATCCGCAATCATAAAATAACAGCCTCCAATTTTGTTTAGCATGAGAAGGGTGAGAGGAACAGTTATACAGAGATAAAAGTAGGCATCTGTTTCTGAGTCTCTACTCTCTCAGCATAATTTAACATACAAATTATTAGTAATGCAATTCATTCAGAGTAATTTCAAATTACTTTTTCGTTACATTTCACATATAAATTATATTATCCATAATCAATTTTATTATAATTATTCATTTTCTTTAATATTTAATATTGTTACGTGCGTACACGTTTGTACTAGATTGAAGGGGCAGAGAATTGATGACAGCTTGATAAAATGTATTTTGCCAAAAGAAACACTTACCAGCTCTGTAACTTTCCACAAAAATAGACGTACAGTTCTTCACAGTATCACACAGTACAATTAATAGTTACACTTTAAACTGTTACGAACGTTAAACATAACACAATGCAAAGCTCATCTAAAGAGCGAAGCTAACCCGGAAATATCTCAATACTCCGAACTCACAACTGATCGAAAATGCTCGCTCCGGTCTAATATGGTTTTCACCCGGCCGCCGAGATATTTCTAGTACTTTCTGCTTCTCGAAATTACTGGAAGGCAAGTAAGGGCCGAATCCGGTTGCAGTCATACAGAGCATCAATTACAGTTATTCAGTTATAATATCCATTACAGTACACAAGAATAGGAACAAAATGTCGCCAAGTGGCAGCCAAATTTAGCGACCTTCTTGGCGACAAAATATAGTTCCCAAAACCGTTGCCAGCTTGGCGATATCTCATCAAATTAGACAGACAGCAATTTACGCAACGTTACATAGACTTGCCCCTGTATTCTTACTTTTTGGGCAGAATTCGTCTTTCCTTGTTACAATATATAGATTATTATACATATTACAACAATTTCACTTCTAATTTCACTGAAATTATCCATCTCTGTACAAAATTTGCAATAATATTTTTGTATCCATCATAAAATTATTTACTATTGTAATATTTAATATTTTCAATATTATTACTCAAAATACAATTTTATAGCTTTTTCTGTACGGATATTCAAAGTTGTTTTCATTAGTATTTCATGTTCTTGCCATCAACGTTAATTTCCTAAAATAATTCCAAAATTATTAATATTAACTCAAAAGATTTTGAACAATAATTCAAAAATGTAATTTCGAATAGCTGAAATTTTAATCCTTCATTAAAAATAATTAAAATATCTTAAACCTTTACCTAATTATTTCAACATGATTATTAAAAATTAAATTACTGATACCATAAAATTTTAATTTCATATTTTCATATAAATATGCTAGACTTTATAAAAAGCCAGTATAATAAGAAAACAGCATTACATGTGTAAATTTCAGATTAGAATCAATAACTAAATGAATTATTTTTAATGTAAATGCGTTTAGGGAAAGCAAGTGGAAAAAACATTCTCGCATGCACACTTAAGGCGGATTCTGTAAACACACAGAGTGACGACCTTGGATCACCGTATCTTTTAAATATTCGATGAATCAGCTTCACTTAAGAAACATAAATCTTGATTATATATAAAAAATTGGTAGGCTTAAATTATGTGCTAGGAAACGCAGCTGCAGAACGTTGGTATGAATTTCTTTCTGATTTTTGATACTGCTGTTGAATTCCGTTACACAATTGACGATTGAACGATGGGTTACTAATTATACAGGTACTGCGACAAAGTTGAAAATAAACATATTTTGCAATTCTGTATACATTTTTTCGATGATCTAAATGCACATATAGTTTTATAGTATGCTGTCAGTTTGGGTAAATAACTTAGAAACGTGATCGCGTAGATGTCCTTCTTATTTAGAAACTCTTGGTGTCATGTTGATACAATAAGAAGCAGTAGTAGCCTATTGAAATGTACATCTTTATTTTACACGACATTTGCTGTCAAAAGCGACTTGGCACACTGATCATGCTTCTTTAGGAACATAACATTTACATTTTTGACATTGCTGTTCTAAGAACAGAGCAGCGCAGAAGAGTGTTTAAGTGACAAGAGAAGGAAGAAGAGTGACGTGCGATGTGTTGGAGGAAGAAATCTTAATTCAAAATGAATTAGTGTCGATTTCAGTATAATTTTAATTGGCTGATAAATAACACTCTAAAATTATTATTGGCTTTCTAGTTTCAATTCGCAAAACCATGCTGATAGGTCATACGATGACGGCTATGAACTTTGAAATAACACAGTTTAGTGAGGTTTATTGTAAGCCATTGCTAATTTTAAAATAGGAAGGAAGATACCAAATTAAAATAAAGTGTTAAAGAGCTGCTAAGAAAACGCAACAATATCTCATGTGTATATGAGCTGCCTAGCGGCCCATCATATTACAAAAATACATTAGCTTTGTGTTTGGGGTATGTATTTCCATGCAGTTACCAAGTTTGTTCTCCAGACTATCGTCATCCAAGCATTGTTAGGTGTTGCGTATCACATCATAACTGCCGTAAGAGAACACTCTCGAAATGTGCTAATGCTAAATATTTGTGGCGACCAGTTAATATTCCACTGACTTATTGACAGCTCATTCTTCCTTTTCCGTCTGACTGGTGACGCCACGATAACAGTACCAAAGCCTTGTTCTTACAGTAATAAGGGCGACGTGGAACCGCGCGTTAAGTGGGTCCAGGTCGAGTATTTTTGACATTTTCAATAACTTTCTTCACAGATTTAATGATTAAAGAGCTTTTTATGTATTTAAGGACTACACAAAATTTAATGTGATATGATACGCGTGTACGGCATGATAATACCCCGAGAGCTACAGAGAAACTTTGATTGCCCCATACATTCTTCTTGTGCTAAGGCATAACGATAAGCGTAAATTAGCGAAATTCATCTAACATTGTAACTCAATGTGCAATATGAAATTACGTTCAGGCGAATGTGTACTAGGATTTCCTTTACCTGGGCCAATACCAGAACACCACCGGACATAGATGCTATTACCATGGTGCTGCAGATGGAATTGGGGATTCGTTTGCAAATAAATCTATCATGCCATGTCACTTTCGGTTTTTAGACGAGGATTTGGAGTCCTTTCTATAACCATCGATCTGGTCACATTTCGTCCAACATGAACTAAATTCTTACGGAAGAGTAAACAGCAATTTCTATATCCCACAATGCTCCCGCAGGAATCCTATACGACAGTATGAAGATTGACATCGATCAAATAGGTACGACTGACATCAAAGGGCAGATGTACGTACAATACGAATGTGTGTAAGACTGTCCTTCGATAAGCCTTAACTAAAGCCACTTTTGCACTAGAATGAAAGCAAACACTATTCAGTTCTTAACAGAAACTCCTTATTCTCCTTGCGTATATGATTCACATGATTTGCATATGCACATATATTATATGTCTTCATATAATCTATGCATATTAATTTCAGGTAAGTTGAATGCCTTTTTTCTTGTCTGAAAATAATAGCCAGTAGCGTATACTAATTTTCCATAACAGATTATGATTTGCTCAAACGCAAAATAATTCACATATTCTTCCGACGCTGAGAGACAATGTCCAAAACATTACGTATTTATCTGAAGGCATTTCATAGTGAACTGAATAAGCTCCTTCAAAAGAAGATTGAGCTTTCTTTACTTTTGTTTCAAGCTATCGTATACCAAAATTTCGCAAGCTGCTGTATATAATCCCTAGTGTGATAAAGTAATTTGTAGTTCGAAGTTTCTCTAAATCAATAAAAAGAGCAAAATAATACTTGAAAGAGGCACTTCTTCAGCTATTTTTTACTCTCTTGGGGAACAGCTCAACACGTCTAATATTTGAGGGAAGAGAGATGTTTAGCTGATCTTTTAGTTTACTCTTTTTTCAGTCTGTAAAGTGTATGACTTGTGTACTTCGTTTTGAGTTTATAATATTAACTGATAGTAAACAAAATTTGAATACAGATAAAAATATTTTTATTACCTTCATAAGATTTTAAGCTATAAAAGACTTTCGAAATATTCTTTGATATTTTCATTGTTATTTCGGAAAATATATCGCCATAAGTAGCTAGTATATGGATAAAAAATGAGCGCTACATATTTAAAGTGAAATGTAATGCTAAAGATCTGAAAAACTGTGCCAATATACGTAATGTGCTTACGAAAAATGCTTTATCTCTTTAACTGTAACACAAAAGAGAATGTCTTGATGAAATATTTTCATCTTAGACATCATGATAGTATCGCAGTAGACATCATGTTAAAGCTAAAATGACTATATTTAATCGATAACATTTAATACTAGCTTTTAACATACATAAAGTTTGCCTGAAATTAAGCACTGTAATTAATATTCCAAAAATTAATTTATATCTCTTATGGACGTAATAGCATACGTCGTATATTCAAAAGTTTTATTACAGTTATTAAAGTAAAATGCAAAACATATGTATCTCGTCTATACCGAGACATTGACGGGCGGATTCGGTGAGCTCCATATAAATATAAGGATGCAAATAATCCAATTGTAGATATTTATTTGAAAAGCTTAGTAATTATCTTAACAGCCGGAAATGCTTGTTGGCTGCAATTTGTTACGTCAAAATATTGATTTTATATCGTTTCTTGTTTTTATGCACTTTCATTGTGTATTTAAAATAAAGCTTTTTCGTTCTAAGACAAATATTCCATTTATTTATCCCTTAATATACAATATATAAAAGTAATCGAAAACTGAAAATATTATTTAAATGTTTACAGATTTAGGATTTGACTAAAGAAGTGAAGAGACGCAGCAACGTTTAAACGTAAAAATAACGACTCCAAGACGTTTCTTATCAAATAAATTTTCATGCTCATCGCAAAGATCTTTATTAAAATAATGTGTAATAGATTTAATCATAGATTAAGGAATACACATAAAAATTATACGTTGTTTGTTCGACATTTTTTTACATCAAGTGAGTTTTTCATAAATATTTTTTATTCGTTGGCATTGCTATAAAAATATTTGAACATGTATTGCTAAGATGTCTATATTGTGTCAGAGGAAACAATAGTCTCCCACATTCCTTATTAAGCGCACTAAGCTTAATTTGGTATAAGAAATATCAAAGACCTATTACAGAAAAATTAGGTTAGGTTTTGATATTGGTTAAGATAAAAAACGCGTAAGAAACCTTCTTTGCAAATGAAACCTTTCAAAAAGGCTTTCATAGAAAATCTGATTTGGATATATTTAAGAAACTGAAAATTCTACGCGAAACAAATATACGGAAATATGTCGCTAAAAAAAGGAGCGGATAAATAAATCAAACGGAAAAAGATTAGGAAAAAGGGCAAGAAATATTGGTATGAAAAGCTTTGTTATCACAAAGCATAGAATATTTTGGGAATCAATTCGTTTCTTTTTGATTCGTAACTCCAATGATACCAAATGTAGTTTTGTTTTTGTTGTTGAGTAAGAGCTAAAAGCGCTGGTTTTACCACGTGGTAATTTATTCTGAAAGTAATACCAGGTGATAAATATCACGAATTTATTAATCTAAATTCAGCGAAAATTAGTAATGAATAAATGTGCAAGAAATATCATCTGTTAGGTGTAGTAATACTTCATTGCAATATGTCGCAATTTGCTTTCATAACAGCAACTGATTTACTTAATCCTTTCTCATTCTTTGCGGTCCACCTACATCTTAGGCCAGATATCAAATTGATACTCATATTATATATTTCTACATATATTCTTCAAAAACATTAAGTAGCTATGTACAATTTATGACGATATGATGTTTTTATTAATTTGTAATAATGGGACCCCACCAGTGGCTAAATATTTACAACCTTTGGATACTGGCAATTTAATCCGGGTTCGATCTCAAACGAACGGGATTGCTGCACGGTTGCTTTTCTTGGTTTTGTCCATGTGTTCCTTAGAACGCCCTCCACGAAAGCATCCATTCCCTTAAGCAGATAGCTCTAGTGTGCTTTGTATACTGAAACAACCTAACCTAACTATGTAATAATGGGAGTCTTACACTTGTCAACTCACTAAAACTGTAAGAAAATTAGTAGTTCGTCTCAAGTTAGGGAGACGAACAGGACCAATACGTCATGTTTTTGGGTTTGCCAAACATGTAACAAAAGTACAATTAGTTTCTCCTTAAAAGATTTATAAATGCGTTTTTCCTCTTAAACTAATAGATGTCTAGTAGCTAGCCATAATGAATTCACTATTAGACACTAACATGGGGCATATACAGTATCTCTGAGGAAGTAGATACGTTTGCAGTTAATACTTTGCATTCCCTTGGGCAGATTGCTCTAGTGTGCTTTGTATACTGAAATTGTTGTGTAGATTCCTTAAGTATTATTTTACAGTGCTTAATGATTTTATTTACTTACAGTGAATAGTGAAATTTTATTGTTCTTGTTTGAGATTTAATTTTTAAATTATACTGTTGTTTAAATTCTTTCATTTGATCGGGGTAAAGTTCTTTTAAGTTAGCAGAAAAGGCTGTACAGCAATAGGCAGATTTTTGCGTTCTCACAGACGGAGAATTCTGGGGTCAAGAGTCGGCGGCCAGCTGCATTTTTCGTTCCCTTATTTTGCGGGTGCGAACATGCGTTTTTCTCGTTCAAAGGCGAACTGCTCTAGTGGCGGCGATTCTTGATAGAATTATGGGGTAAAAGTATTTAGGATTTATCTGAAGAGTCACAACGTTAATCGAATTTCGATGTAAACATCCCTTGGTTTTGCGCATGAGAATAAGGGTTTGTCACTGTGAAAAAAGAGGACTGATTTTCTTAGAATTTTGGTTTGTATTTATTGCTCTGGTTCTAGTGGTTAGAGAGCGTTTCTCTTTTGTGTAGCATTGGTGACTTTTAGTTTTATGAATTTTTTGAACCAATAGTAATTATACAGGCGGTCCACTTTTCAGCGTCTCGGGTTTTGAAAAATAAAAAAAAGATTGGCTGAGATTTTCGATACCTTTCTGAGGAGAGGGAGAGGCTCGGCAGCCCTCTCCCTCCTCTCGGAGCCGACGATGTCCGCTGTGCGGTTGCGGGTATAGGATAATAATATAGGGGCGAGAAATTGTCCGAGAGCTTTGCGAGCCCCTATCGTTGCATCTTCGGTGAAATTGACTGAAATCTTTAGGCTACGTCCAATTCTCAGACGTTGGGGTTTGTTTATTTGCTGACTTTTTTTCTTTGGGAAAAAAATCGTGGTCGAAAGAAATGGGAAGCTGCTTCCGTTTGTACATTTTTTCCCATTATCGTCATCGGTGAACATCGAAAGAATGATTTTTCCCTTTCGGAAAAAAGGGGTGTTTTAAAGCTCGCACTGCAGCTCCCGATTACTATGGAGAGTATAGAAGATGGGTCGATCATCCAGTTGATATTTTTACCTGCCGTCATCCTCATTTTGGAACTGGAAAGAAAAGGGAAGGCTGCTCCTTGACTGAGTACAGTGCAGGATTATGAAAAGTATTCCACCGTTGGAAGGAGATAGTTCACAGTCGAAAGTTTTGCACATTTGGTGCTATAGAACAGACATATGGTTTCTACGATTTTAAGAAGTGGTCAGACAGTTCCTCGGTGCTACAGTTGGTCGGCATGCGACTTTTCCGTGAGTGATTATTTTTTTTTCTCTCTCGTTATGCGTATTACTAACGATTTAACAAATTTGAGGAAGTGATTTTTATTTTTTAAATGTTTAATTGTCATGTGTCATCACTTAAAATTTAATTAAGGGAGAATGAATGTGTGATTCTATTAAGAAATTTAGTTATATCTATATGCCCGAAGATAAATATACTGAGGTCTCATAGGTGAAAGAATAAGTTCTTCTAAATTAGCTTTTCATGTGATCTTAAATTTCCTGAGTAACTATTTAAAATAATCGTAATTGTAAAGTGTTTATTAAGATTTTGGTAAGATTTGTTTGTAAGCACTTTATTATTGCTCAGTGGTAATTACACAATTATTGTAAAGTGCATGACTAGTAATTTTGGGTACAATACTGATAGTTGTACAGATTGTCGTATGGGAATTTTACGAGTAATATTTTGGAAAGTGATTTTGTAGAGATAGTCTGATCAGCTATCCGTAATTAAATTTTTTTGAATAGTAAATCAATGTATGTTATTGATTTACAATAGCATTTTTTTGTGTTTTTTTATCTTATGGTCTACTGTAGGTCACTCATGTGATCCTTTCGGAAAACATTGTTAAACTTCCATTCGAACCTGGGTAGTTTATTGCGGGCGTAGGAGAAATTAATGAAATTTATAACTATACGATCAGATTTATTAATTTAACTGAACTGGTGTTTTGATTTCTTAGTGTGAGATTTATCTTTTCCTGGTGTTTCGATTTGTACTGTGCTATGCTTAAATGAAATGTGTTTGTGGCTATCTGTAAAATTGAATTGAAATTTATGTGCATTCAGGAAGAAGAGCCGATTAGTTAGTTTTAGTGAAAGATAGCATGTTGATGATTTTGTATCGATAATGCATTTTACATGATTATTAATCTTTTGATTTTGACAAAACACGAGGGAGGATATTTTCATTTCTTATTGAACTTAAGAGTTGACAGTTGATATGATAAACTTCATTTTACTGTGGTAAGGATTCAAGGCAATTTAATCTAGCTTAAAGGAATTAGTTTCAATCACCAGTATTTTTGAATTGATTTAATGAATTCAGTATATTTTACGAGAATTTTAGTACTGAATTTTTAATTTTTCGCGGCACCGAGTTAGAGTTAGGTCAGGCTGAGAGTAAATAAATGTAAAAAGCAAACCCGTAAATATTTTTGCCTTTTCAACAAATCAACCTAGCCTAACTACGTAATAATGGGAGTCTTACACTTGTCAACTCACTAAAACTGTAAGAAAATTAGTAGTTCGTCTCAAGTTGGGAGACCAACAGGACTACTACGTCATGTTTTCGGGTTTGCCAAACATGTAACACAAATACAATTAGTTTTTCTTAAAAAGATTTATGAACGCTTTTATCCCCTTAAACTAATAGCTGTCTAGTAGCTAACCATAATGAATTCACCATTATACATTAACATTGGGCAAATACAGTATCTATGAGGAAGTACATAGTTTTGCTATTAACTGCTGAACTGAAGGTAATGTGAGCAAGTAAACAGGCATCCTGACAGCATATGTGCTAAAGAGATGGATAAATTAGTATAAAAGATTTTAATTCTAAAAGAAAAAAAAATACTCTCACTTTTAAAGTTTCCTTGGATTGATTTAATAGTCTAAGGAATTTTTTCATTGTGCTTGCTTTCTTTGATGTGTAGGAGAATTATTTTTCTTGGCTAAAAAAAGAGTTTTAAATAAAAGCCATGCCATTCATTGACTATATGCTGTATAAATAACTATGAATGAGCACTACTAGGACTACCTAACTAAAGCACACCTAATTTTAAGCAGGATCTTTCGTTTTAATTGCTTTCTATATTGAACTTTTGAATTTTAGGTTGTAGAGACAGTAAGTATTTTTTTGAAAGCAGGGAGAGATAAAAAGTGAACAGTGACCTAGCGGGGACTCGAACCACGTACCTCTCGGATACGCGCCGAGCGTGCTGACGACTACACCATCAAGGCATGCGAAGAAGGCGGAAGAAATACCTTCCATACTTCCCCTTTTAAAGGGCGAATGGGGATTAGGGAACCAAATGGCCAAATCCTGGTGTTGGATAATCATCATCCACCACTTTTTTTGTTCGGGCGCCACTATAGAGACTTTAGGTATTTTTTTTAAAGCAGGAGAGAGGAAAAATGGGCAATGCCTTCGCTGGGACTCGAACCACAGACCTCTCGAATACGCATTGAGCGTGCTGACCACTACAACACGAAGACATGCCAGGAAGGCGGGAGAAATACGTTAGAAGATGACTTCATGAACAAATGAAAAGTTTCCCTGATGCCGTGAAGTATGACATTTTAATGACAAGAAGAGACTCAAAAATTTATCTTTCAATGGCGTTATTTATGTAGAAATGTTTTATGTTTGTATTTCAAAGGTACTTTCTTTGAGAAACGTATGAGCTTCCTGCAATAGATGCCTATTTTTTCCAAAACGTAGAAATTATTTGGGCTATTTTATTAGATATATATCGCTCAAGTAAACGAAGAAAAGTGATTAAATATATTATTAAAAGAAACACTTGTGCCAGTTCTTTTCTTTTTTCACTACTACTTATCAAAAGGTACAAAATTGTTTTGAAGAAAATAATGACAATTAATGTTGGGATACTTTTAAAGTTTGTACCCGCATGCTGTTTTTTCACCTATGCTATACACTAAGTTTTAAATAAAAACACGGTTATTATCTCATTTAATCTATTATTCATTACACACTGTTTTTAAATTAACTTTATCATATTCGTGCCTCCAAAATTAAAACCTATCTTAAATTTCATTTTTCTTAATAAAAAAAGGAATTAAATTGGATGAATAGACGAAAAAGCAAATTTACGCTACGCAGCTGAAAAGCAGTTTGTAATTAATATTTTGGGCTGGATTTTTATTTCTAAAAAGGACATGGTATTTTGCTTCGAAATCTTTTGATTCTGCGTGCTTTATGGTCCATGCAGGAAAGTCAAAAAATAAATTTCTTTCAACTACTTGTAAGTTTCTTACTGCTAATAAAAATTCATGATGTAAAAGGATGCATTCATTTTATACACTTCAAAAGAGTATCTGCGACATTCTATTACTAAAAAGACGCTGCATGGAAAATATTTTTAATTAGTAAAAAGACGAAAAAAATGTCTGCCTAAATTAGTATCTTTCTGACTGAGATGAGTTCTTCTGTTAGTAAATAACTATGAAGTGCTGACAAACTCGATTTCTTCTTGACGGTAAAAGTAACTAAAAAATGTATTTTGATCATTCCTTTTTATAATACAATCTTGTTTAAAAATAATTAAAGTCAAATATGAAACCTTGAAAAAGGCTTGAAAAGCCTAAAAACAAAAATATTCATGGAGCATTCAGAGAAAATTATATTCCATATTTTTTGTGGTATTATATTTAGCTAACTGACTTTGAGAAAAATAAATAATATCTATGGTCTTTTGACAATCTATTGAAAGAAAGGAGAGTCTAAAGAATAAAATAGCTTAAAGGAAAAGAATCCATTTAGTTAAAGCCAAATGACTCCAGTTATCTTTCAGTAATGAAAAACAAATTACTCACTAACTACTATAATGAAATTTCATGAAGTTAAAGAATTGTAACTATCAGTTTTGCCTTTGAAGAATCTACAAAAAATATTTTTAGATATAATTAGATAGCAGGAAGCTGAGCAATAGAAACTGTACTGAAACTTGATGCATTCCAAGAAAAAAAATTACTAGTTTTATGTCGGAAATCTAAAATATTTAAAGTTATTATAAAACATTCTATTTATGATATGATTTTTAACTAAAGTTTTTAACTGTGCATCCTTTTGAAAAATTTTAAAAATATTTTGCATTCTAGTTCTCTGTATTTCTGAAACGAAAGGGTTTTCATATTAAATTTTTAAAGTTAATATTATGATTCATTTTTTTCACACAAAATACCAGTTTGAGGAATATATATTATAATAACACTTGTTTGGAGCTAGTGATTATAAATGACAATTTGGAAAGACATTTACGAAAAAAAGTTATATGATCAACATTAATTTTTCAGTGAAAGTGCTTCGAAATTTATTTTACTACATGTTTCAAGGTAAATACATGTAATTATTAAAAGATGTTCTACAGAACAAAGTTAATTTATGAAACAGTACTAATATTTTTTTTCAAATGTTGATTTAAATTCATTTTCTATGAGGCTGGAAATTTCAGTGCGAGCACTTTCACTTTTTTCTTCTTCTTTTTTTATGTTTAAGGAATCTGCCAAATTTCTTCTGTGAAAAAGAAAACCGAATATTATCAATTGCATCTGTCTCTCACCATTTATATTACTAGTTATTCGATTGATTCATTATATAGTTCCTCGACGTTGAATAAGGTTGCAGTTATTAACGATTATGCAGAAACACATTTAATATCTTGCTGTCATTTTTCCATCTGTACAGTTTCTCCAAGGAATAAAATACTCTTCAACCTCTCTTGCAAGTTCAATTAAGGTAATTAGAGCGAGCTGGAAGGGGTAAGAAGTCTAGACGTTTTGAAAAACCCACCCCTCCGCCCACCCCCATTGTTCTTCCCTTGCTTTCAATTGCACTGAATTACAGCTCTCCAATCAGAGAGCTGATGTACCTCGTGCTTGTCCCGACGTGTCGTTAGTGGGCAAGTGCTTGCTGGAGAGCACACTAAATCACGTGACCCGCGTGCTTGATTCCGTGACGAAAGGCCGTTGGTGAAATGAAAGCAAATTAGTTCTTCAGCAAGCTGTCATTCATTCCACGGAGCGCGAATAATGTAAAATTTTTCGCCATTCGGCAAATAAAGGAAATAATTTCTTCTTTCCTATCAACAGGATTCATTCTAAAACAACTTTTGCTCAACGTAGAATTCGATTCTTTTTAGAACAGAAATTGGTTTATACAGCGCATTTCATATTATTTTACTTTTAAACACCTTTGTAGCGATGAATAAATTCACTCGATAATAAAACTCAGAGGTTACACTACTTATTATTAAACTTTTCATTAATAAAAATTTTTGTCAGCCTATCATTTATGAGTTAAACTTCTAAAGAGCCTTACTAGAGCTAAATTTCTGAAATTAAAAGTGCTGAAACTTTATGAAAGACCGCCAGGAATAGTAAAATAAAAAATAATGTCACTTAACTAATAAAATACTGCACAATGAGCAATAAATAAAATGCAATGACGTTCCAATGAAATTTTTAATAAATTCATTATGAACAAAGAAATATAAATTACACTGAAATTAAGATAACATAAAAATTAAATTAAATCATAAAATAAATGAATAAATTGTTGTTAAGTACCAAGGATAAGAAGAAATTTGACAATCTGAATAGTTTTCGCCATCAGAATTTTTTTATTCTGATTTCTTAACTATTTAAACCTTTTCCTGACTTATGAGTATAGCATGTAAAATGTCACATCCTGAAGGAATTTCTACAACTGACCAAAATTTCTCGCGTATCTTGCTCATGCACAGAAAACGAAGTTTTGATTCAGTAGCTAAACCGTTTCATTTTTGCAAACTTCTAAACGAGATGCTGCAGAAATAATAGAGTTTTCACCAATTTTTGCAATTCATTTATAGAAGAAAATGCTGAAACTCATATTATTTGCGGCTCTGATTTAACTTAAGCACTTTTTGAGTTAAATTCACGCGGAGTAGTTCTATCCCAAATAATTCTGGAGTATAAAGCTAATTAATCTCTGATTTAAAATTTACCTAAAAAATGCTTCACTTGATGTAATAAAATGCATCGCTTATATCAAAGAGTCAGAATTACTGAAAACGAATAGAAAGTCCTTGCACATAAATCTTCACTTATCCAGATAATAATACAAGATTAAAGGCCCGTTTCCACTACTGCGTATGCGTTGCGGTGCGTATGCGTTTCTCCAATCAGCGAACGAATTCGTTTTGATTGACATCTGGTGTCCGTCGTCGGATGACGGAACGGATGAGGTTCAACAATGTTCAACTTCCATGCGTAGGCCTGCGGAAACGTTGGGCTCACGTGTTAAAAAAGGAGCAATCAGGTGTTGTCACCAAAAATTAATGGCGGCAGAAGCAGTGATGAACGCTGGCTCAGGAAAAGAATGTTTTGCTAAAAAATACTTATTTCTGAATTAGCGTTATTGCGAGAAATCTGCATACTGAAAAAGACAGCAATCAGCTGAATTTAGTTAAAAAAAGATAAGAAAAATAAGATAACTGCAACTACAGTACTAGTTCGCCGAAAGCAATGATTACTGTCAAGGAAATCAGGAGCAAAAAATATAATACCAAGTTCATGAAATAGGAAAATTTGTCCTGAAAATTATTTTCTAGTTCTGCATACACGTTTACCTTTCATGATAACGAACGTCTGACTATATCAGACTGCTATAGCAAATCAGATACGGCATGAAAAGATCTGTTACTTTTTTCTTTTGAAACAGGTAAAAACTAAAAACGTTAATTATAAATTAAATTTAGTAGCCTTTTAAATATTCCACTGAATTAAAGAGTACGTTAAAAATGTATTTCTCTATTTACAAATATACCTTTTGGCTAGCATATATTTGTAAGCACATGGAATATATTTTTAGCAGTCTGTTTAACTTCAATCGGAACGCCACTTTAAAAAATAATGCTTTTTGTAAGAAATGTCCTAGAAGCTGAAGAACAAACTCTGGTGAATTTTTTAGACGATAGCACACTGAAATAGAACCAAAAAAATTTAGTTTTATGAATTCATTTACTTCATAATGTATATAAGACAAAATTGCTAATTACGTTAGTGTGATGATAGCGTAGTGGTAAAGCTGAGGGTAGCGAGCTGTGGCCTTTTGGGTCGTGAGTTCGAATCCCATACTTTTCTTTTTTCACCCTGTTTGCAATTTTCTCAGCTCCGTGTTCCAATTTTATCTATATTTGTGTTTTAAAATTTATTTCTATTGTTATGTGCATTAAATATAATGTTTTGTTGATGCTCTTATTTATTTAAAATTTTCCCTCAAGAATTTATTTTGAAAATTATAATATAATAAGAATTAAAAATATACTCCCTGTATATATATAAACATTTTTTTTCGTTTCACTTTTATGTTAATGTACATACATGTGAGGAGACTTTGGGATGTTTCCAGGTCTAAACTTTCAATACTAATGAACATGAGACAGTATTAATGCCCTGAACAATTTTAATAAAACAATTTTTAAAAAACTTATTATAATAATTGCTTTAAATTCAGTTCTCTCCAGCTGAAGCACAGGAATTAATTAATTAAATATTTCCATTTTATTTACCTTAGGTATGCATACATATATAAAGAGAAATAAGCTTATCTTTATAACTTCTTCCATAAAAAGCAATGAATTTAAAATTTATAAATTCAAAATAATATTTTATGGATTATGCATAAAATATAACTGCGCATAGTGCATTTTGAAACAAACGAGATTTCTAATAAATTTTTCAGCTATGACACAGAAGAAATTGACCCTAAAATTTTATATAATATCTGTTTTCTTCCCAAATTTGCGCATATTTTAAAAATATACAGTCTCACATAGCAGTCAGCGGTATGCAAGCATAGCAAATTTTGTGTAAATATTGTGAACCTTTCTTTACAGTTGCTCTGTATTTTTAAGGTACCAGCTATTTTTAAATGTGTTTAACATTTTTATTTGTTTTGCAGTAACAGTATATTTTATTTTTAATTATATATTATTTCGTTAACATTTAAGTCTTCTAGAAACGGAAAGAAATTTTTAAAAATTACTCCAGCTTCTATGCAGTTAGAGATGTTCATAATATGCATTATAACCTTACGTATCTAAAAATTGCTCACTTGCTTTACTTTCACAGTTCATAAGCAGAACTAAAAAGTTCCAATAACATCGTCCGAATAATCGTAAGTTAAATCAGAGACCTCTGGTGGCACTGAATGCAACTGACCACCGAACTTCCGTAAGCGTAAATCCAACACATGCGTTTCTCCCAATACGCACCGCAACGCATACGCAGTAGTGGAAACGAGCCTTAAGAGAGTAGTCCACGTTCACTATTTTCAAATCGTACTGATATATATTTGTAATTACATAAATATGCGTATCTAATCTAAATAATCTTAATCGATAAACTTACATGTGTTTATTTTTTATGAGAATATTTTAACTCCATTTTTGCTTTTCCAAAATGGTTCCTGAATAGTGAAGATATAATATTTTAAAATAATGAGGGGAAAAAAGATTTTTCTCTTCAAACATTCAACACAGCATTTTATTTATTTAGTTATTTATTTTTGATACTGTCTAAGAACTTTTATGTTTTTTGCTCTGCATCTACTCACCGACGGAACACGTTAGGGAAACTGCACAACAAAGTAACATTTAACTGTAAAACATTTATCAGACATAAAATGGTCTACACAAGCAGCCTTAAAAGGGAATTACGTTAGCGTCAAAACAACATTAAACAGTAGACTAGCCTTTTATGAACCTGAAAAACTAGGTTTTTGAGAAGAAGAGCTTACATTTTTCAAGAAACTGGATGCACTTGTATTTATGTATTAATATGCATTCGCGGGATACATTTAAGTAAAATGAATGCTGTTACTAAATTGCTGAAATCATCCACAGATTCATTATCTGCAGTAATATGTATATAAAAAATTATCAAAATATTAAATTTGAAACTAAAATATATGTGTTAAAATAAAACCGTGAATGTAATTAAAAGTTTAATTGGAACAGTATATAAAATTTGAAAAGCTAAAGAAAACATAAAAAACTATTATTATGATTTTAAGCTGTAATAACACATAAATATTTAACCCAAATTTGTTTATGATTATAGCGCTAAGCATTCGTGGGTTGTGAAATTTAAATTATAAACAACAATAAAATACAGTATAGACGGTAAACAAGAATGATTTAATACATTAAGTATGGATAAAAATACAATCACAGCTTCTTAAAAAATTAAATTTTACGAACAAAAAAGAAACTATGTCTATATTTCCCACAGTTCAAAATAATTTGAAACTGCCATTAACATTACTTTCAAGAATTTCATTTTTTGCACTTACATTGCTTAAAAAAAAGCCAAAAATGCACTTGTCTCTTTTAGCATGAAAGCTTGACGCACTGGCAAAGTTATTTACAAAAAAATATCATTCTAAAAACACTTGATTATGAAGATATTATTAATTCAGCTACAGCTGAGAAAATTAGAATTTGAAACTTTTTGTTTTTTTAAATGATTTTCATATTGATTTCTTAAAAAAAATTAATTGCACACTCACCCTCCATATATATATATATATGAAATAATAAAAAAAAATCTGAAGTAATGACGAGCAGGAATTTTAACGTCGTAGCAGTGTTGATCCATAACGAATAGGAAATTGTTGGAGGCGAAGGCATATTAAATCTTCATTTTTTATTTCAGCTTGTTGTGGCCACAATCAACTTGGCACATGAAATGTGCCTATTCCAAAATAACTCACATTTTAGATTAAATTTCAATAAGAAAGAAGAAGGTAGCAGACAGCAGTCCAACTAGACCGAAGCGTAAAGAGCAAGTGCGTTACGTTCAGGGCGAAATCCCAATTCAGACTGAGTTAGTTTTGGTTTACAATGCATTTTGATTGGATAGTAATGCCTCTGTAAAATTATTATTGGTTACTTGACTTTTAGTTCCATTTACATCATCAGAATTATGTAAGTGCCATATGGCATGGATCAATCTAGAAATGACGCAGTGAGTAGAGAGGTTATTATTTTTAGAATAGAGAAGAGAAATTTACGTTGTTAATTTAATCATAGACATATTCCTTATTTTTCTTACATATTCCCCCCGTCAAAGAAAGAAAGGCGTAGCGACAAAGAAGCCTTTATAAAGGAAAAGCGTTAAAGCAAATGAAGAGAAATAATTTGAAAAAATACCAATTTTGAAATTTTGACTAAAAAATACAAATCCTGAAATTTTGACCAAACTAATTACTTATATAATTGCAAAATATTAACTTATATAATTGTTTAAATAATATTTTAGAGTCCTTTAAAAATTCAGTCCAAACGTTTTTGTAATTTGCAGTCCATATAATTAAATTTCTTCAGAGAAGTCTTTGTAAAGCTTTGAACACAATATATCACAGTTGAAAAACTTTTGCACACATATTACTGCTTTTGAATAATCAAAATAAATTTCAAAATTTTCAGAACACATCTAATTTTCATTCTTATAACTTATATTTTAACATCATAAATTTGATAATAGTATTGCTAAAATTATGGTTTTACCAATATTGTCTTTCATTTGCAATTTCTGAATTTAACAAACTGAAAGGCCTCGCAATACTTCTAAACAAACATATCCATCATTAGGGCTAGCCTCTTGAGCTAACCAGTGTGTTTTGCACTGGTGGCTCAGGGTGCCTAGGCAGTTACTTGAAAAAGCCTCCGTTCCTTACATAAGGTAACTGGCCTTTGAGAACTGCACTACTACATTCCATAATAAAAAAAAGTATAATAATAATATAAAAAAATTAACACTCAATCATGAAATGAGAGCCTTCAACATTATCTTATATGAAGAGGGTAAAAGGAACAACTGTACAGAGGTAATAATAGGCCTCTGTTTCGGAACCAGTACTCCCTCAACATACTTTATACTTTACAGCAACCCATAAATTTTTAACATGCATTAACCATAATTTCATATTACTTATCTGTACTAATTTCACTTATTTTTGTATCCACTTCATTTTTAGAATAATTATAAAATTCTTATTCAAAATTTTCAACTCAAATTTCAAAATATATTAATGTTAACAACCTTCCAGAAATATAATTAAATCTTCTTCACTAACCTCACTAAAGTATTTTTTAATATCATTTTCATAAAACAGTACTATACTTTTAAGAAACAGCAATATGTATTCAGATTTTCAATATAATAATAATGATTAGTAATTTCAATATGATATTTTTAGTTGCACTAAATAAAACCTTTAGAAAAAATCCAGACCACAGACTTAGAAATGAGATGATGAACAAATCTTGCAAGAAAAATCATTCCCAATTCACTAAAATGTTTTTCACATTTGGAAAAACACCATATTTGAAGACTGAGACACTTGAAGATATTTTTCAAGCACACACTAAAATTAGAAGAAAAGCACAGCACAGCATTAGAATGTCGCCACACTACGGCCTTGAAACAGAAAAAAAAAAGGAAAAACCTCTCTACGCACTGCGTCATTTCTAGATTGATCCATGCCATATGGCACTTACATAATTCTGATGATGTAAATGGAACTAAAAGTCAAGTAACCAATAATAATTTTACAGAGGTATTACTATCCAATCAAAATGCATTGTTAACCAAAACTAACTCAGTCTGAATTGGGATTTCGCCCTGAACGTAACGCACTTGCTCTTTACGCTTCGGTCTAGTTGGACTGCTGTCTGCTACCTTCTTCTTTCTTATTGAAATTTAATCTAAAATGTGAGTTATTTTGGAATAGGCACATTTCATGTGCCAAGTTGATTGTGGCCACAACAAGCTGAAATAAAAAATGAAGATTTAATATGCCTTCGCCTCCAATTTCCTATTCGTTATGGATCAACACTGCTACGACGTTAAAATTCCTGCTCGTCATTACTTCAGATTTTTTTTTATTATTTTATATATATATATATCCATTGTAATTGAGAACTAAAATTACAAATTAATGCAACTTAAAAAATTTTAATTTCTTAACAATTATCACTCTCATTTATGTTTATGTTTGAGGGGTTGAGAGTTTCAGTTCCATAGTTAGACTCGAAAAGCTTTAAAATCCCCCTGGATATAATACTTGCCATATAATGAAATATGCTGAATTTTAACGACTGAGAAAGGAAAAAAGAATCACAATTTTCATAAGAATCAGCTTTAATGTCATGATTTCATTAATTAGACTGCATCCAGTCTACGATATTTATATAATTATAAATTTAACTCTGCTATTATTATTATTATTATTATTTTCAACTTGATTAAATATGATCAGGGGCACATATCCCTAAGGTGTTTTCTAAACCAGACTTGTTTTCATTTTGATAATTGTGAAAACTGTCTGCTTTCAAATAACTTTCTAATCCAAAGTAAATGAATGATTTTCTGTCATTGTAAAGAAGGAAATTAAGATTTTGCAATGGATGAAATTGATTCATAAATTTTACATACATAGTGAAGTTATCTGAGGGCTAATTATAGTTTGTTTCTTTAAATTAAGCACTTCGAGGTCGTTACGACCCTCTTTTTATGTACTATAGAAACGTATGTCGTTATCACTCTGCGGAAGAAGATCAGGGGATTTTAGCGAATTAGAGAACCCAACCATCTTCCCAATTAGTGGTTACCGTGCTTACGAGGTAAGCAAGAAATGGACAAATAGCTTTGCAGCACATATTCTAAAGTAAGAGACTACACAGCTCTAATTGCGGGGTGTTATCAAAATTTATGATGTAAAATGTGTCAGAATAATAATGTTTTCTCTCCAAAAATATAACTAAATTTTTCACACAACTCATTTAAATTATACACATTACATTTAAATTGCATTCAATAAACGTAGAAGAAAGATGAAAAGTAAAATCATGTAGTATTATATAACAACCGAAGAATGATTATATACTATATGATTTTTTAGTTCCTCTAGCTTTCTAGACTTTCAATTAGACTCTAAAATTCAATGCTGCGACGCTGCACACTTTAAACTTGATGTGGACTCTCAAACGCAAAGAATTTTACAGACACTGAAAATGCTTTGATGAGATTATGGGAGTGTGATTAAAAATAAATTAAGGTTTACTTCGTTAATAAAAGGTTATTAATTCACAAATATCAAAAAGTTTTAAATGTTTTCTTCTAAAATCCAATGTTACAATGGTTAATTGAATAAAATATTTACATTGAAATATTTTATTGTAATTAATTATTGCAGCATCTGCACAAAATAAATGATTTTTCTAGGAAATTCACCAAAAATATTACCTTCTTTAATATATACATACATAGACAAAAGTTTAGATATTTCGAAATTAAGATTATAAATTTTATAGTCTAGTTCTAAAGTGTCGCAGAATACTGCGGAATAATTAAAATATCAAAAAATAATAATTAAATCAAAATGGGAGTGAAGAGGAAGTACATACATCAAATCTGAAATGTAAAGGAAAAAAACACTAACACATAATATAATAAAAATGGTATAAAAATTCTTCAAAATTCTTTGGTCTTTTACAAGAAGAAGCAAAAATTTCAACGGAGTCGCTTTCTTGAATTAACTCAAATGATTACAAATTAATGAAATAATTCAAATGAACGTGCAAAATAAGAAATAAATAAATAAAATTAATGTAAAATTTAAGGCCATTAAAATGTTTTTACTGACAAAGAATGCAATAAAATAAAGTGCTAAAATTTTTTTTTTAAAATTTGCATTGATTGATCAAGATATAATCTGCATCAACATGACCCTAAATAAATATCACTGTAAAAATAAACAGTATAAAGTAAGAATTCTCGAAATTCGAAACCAGAAAAACCAGTGGGCAAATTTAAAGCGATGGACTAAATAAATATTTTAAATAAATGTTAAACCATAGAAAATGCAAAACTGCTAAAAATATTTAAAAACAAACTGTTGTAAAACAAAAGTAAATAAATTTTAAGGAAACGAAACTGATTTATTTTAGAAGCTAATTTAATTTGCTGCAATCTTTAAAACCCACCAGCGACCGAGATATTAAGTCTATGAACACTGGTAATTCGATTTGAGGTTCGAATCCCGGGAAACATGCTGACTGAATGGATGTTTTCGTGGTTTTCCTCATGTGCAATGTGTACGAGCCAGTTTCCTTTAGGTGGGTCTCTACGAAGGCATCCGTTGAGTGCTTTGCCATAATTGAGTAAATAAATTGCAATATTTATCAGTAAATAAAAAAATTAATGGATTTTTATACTTAAGTTAATTTAAATTATTTATTTTTTATTTGGAACTTTCTTTTGAATTATTTCAGGAATTTACATTCAGCCAGATATAATTTAGGAACGTGGCTCTGATGAAAATTCTTTGTGTGCCTCTTGAAAAAGACCAAAGAATTTTTCAGAATTTTCTATTATTTTTTCATGTCATTTTATTGTTTCTTTTTTTTTTAATTTTGATGTATGTGCTTCTTTTTAGACTGTTAAATCCATGTTTCGACTTATTATTACTTGACATTATATATACATATATGTTCTTCAAACATTAATTTTCATAAATGTTGTGTAAATGTAACAAATTGATCAAAAATTCGAAATTCCTGCGTTCATACCTGCGTAGGATTATTTTCTTAACAATGGGCAAGAAACATATACTTTACACAGAAGCAATTTTTAACAGCTATTTGTAAGTATTTAATATAAAACAGATTTTGTTGTTTATATCGTCACAAAAGAATATACACACACATATACATGAAATGCACTTTTCGTTCGGTTAAACACAGAAATAAAAAAAAAAAAAAAACAAAAACTTTTTTTTTAAAAAAAAAAAAAAAAAAAACAGAAACGTTTGTGGGGAGATTACAGGAATCAGTAAGTTTTCCTCGTATTTCTTCTGGATATTTTAAATATCATGAACCATATGCTTAAAAGTAAAAAGAAAGAATATAAGTATACAAATTACGAATTTTTTTTTACTTTAAAGAGAATAAGTATAAATTATATATTTATTTACTTGCTTGTGAATTGTAACTCTCTTCAGAAATATTTAAATATTGCCTATTTCTTTCCCGTATATTAATCTGAAATACTTATCAAAATTTCATAAACAGACATAAATATTTGAATGCTTATAAATACACTGCTCGACATTGAAAATGCAACACGAAGAAGGAGTGTTCAGAAAGTGATGAAATTTGGAAAAAAGACAGAGACAGCAAGGAGCAATAAGTGATCTTTATTTCAAAATGGTAGTCAGAACACACAGCGAGAACGGCGTCGGCTCAGTAGGATGTAAGACCACCGCGGACAACGATGCACGAAGAAACACGTCTAGGCATAGAGTCAATAACAGTGCGGATGGTGTCCTGAAGGATGGTTCTCCATTCCCTTTCAACCATTTGCCATACTTCATCTTCTGAACGAGACAGGGGCAGAGTCTGCAAACGGCGTCTAATCACATCCCACACATGTTCGATTGGTGACAGTTCGGGAGAGTACGGTGGCCAGGAAGCATCTGTATACCTTGCAGAGCATGCTGGCAGATGCGAGCACTATGTGGTCGGGTGTTATTACATTGAAAAATTGCATTAGGCAGCCCCTGAAGGTAGGGGATTGCACCGGTGGCAGTACATTATCCAAGTATCGTTGGGTTTACATAGTGCCCTGAATACGAACTAGAGGTGACTTGGAATCGTAGGCAATAGCGCCCCAAACCCATATGCCACGTTGTCGTGCGGTGGGGCGTTCCACAGTTACTGCCGGAGTAGTAGATCTGTCTCTACGTCGACGCCACACATGTATGCGGCGACTGTCACTGGATAAACAGAAGCGCGACTCATCTGAGAACACAACGTTTCGCCATTCTGTCGTCCACATCACTCCAGTCCGGCACCATTCTAAACGTTGGCGTCTATGGTGTGGGGTCAAAGGCAGTCTTCTTAACGGACGCTGTGAGTGTAGGCCGCGTTCAACCAATCGACGGGAAATGGTTCTCGTCGACAAGGGCACCCGTTGAGTGAAGGTTGCATCCGTCCATCCAGGGTATCTTGCAGATGCTTCAGAATCGCGGTGCAAGTGACTTGAGGGACCGCCACAGCTTGTCGGTGGATGAGTCGATCCACGTGTGCTGACGTCACTCTGGCTGCACCTGCACCCCTACTTCTTCCCCCATTCCCTTGTTCCAACCATGTTCGCCATAGCCGATGCACCGTGCTCGCATCCATGTGGGTATCAGCTGCGATTTGACGTAAGGACCAACCCCCCTTCTCAGTCCGATCACCTTAGCCCTCGTAAAATCGTCTATCTGCTGGAAGTGCCTTTATTGACGGCGGTCTGGCATTCTCTCCTATTACACGTATGCTTCGGGACAAAAACCAACTTTCTTCGATAATTCGTCTGGCAGAAATAAAGACACGAATATTGCCCATTCTGCACGTTCTTTCCCTTATATCTTACTTCACGTGCGTCGGAGAGCTGCACTTTTCACATCATTCGCATAACTCAGGGACGTGCGTCTACTCTAAAATTTGCATAAATTTCTGACCACTAATTCTTGGTGTTGCATTTTCAATGTCGAGCAGTGTATAAAAGATAAGGAATTTCAAGTGTTTGAAAGAGAATATAGGTATAAGACAACCACGTCAAGCTGAATTCGGGTAAATATTAGCCTTGAGATAGATTATAAGGTGATTGCTACTCATCTGCACTATACTGGGTGACCCAAGTTATACCGAATCCAAAGCAAGTGAAGAACACATGAAGTGTATGGCGATATTATATAAGCAGATGAAAGACAAAAGTTATTAACGTGGATTGCTCTGTATGTCGCTGGAACATTGACCATCTTGGTTAACGCACAATTTGGCAAAAGGAATCACATTCAGTATGACATAGTATAACTCATCTCGTTGGATAATGGTGATGGCGCTGCCTATATTCTGCTCCAGTGCGGCACGGGCTCGCGGATTTTTGTCGTAAATCATGCCCTTCAGGTTGCCTCACACCGTGGAGGCCACAGATGTGCTGCTTCCAAAGAGGCATTTGCCTAGTTAGTTGTCACCTCGTCCTGCTGTCGAATGCTCTAACGCCTTTTAGCATATCTTGGGCGACCTTGTATATTTTTTATGGCTCCAACTTTCATTGAATTTTATCAATATTAGTTAAAAATTTTGTTTATAATTTATCCTTTCCGAAGTTTTTAAAGTATTATTTAGTAATTTTCAACACCTTCTCTTTCCGATATTTTAGATTTCCGAAAATTTTCCTAATTTCAATTTTTAAAAAATCATTTATATAATTATTTCTGTGTATCACTTTATAGACGAGTCTTAATTTGTTGAACATCTGCGAAAGTATGTACTGTTATATATTAAACTAAATTTGTCAATAACGCTAACTATTAAGTTAAAAAAATTAAAACATATAATTTTCTCAAAAAGAAAAAAGGAATATTTTTAGTCTTTGAATGAAATTTTTGACTGAATGTTTAAAGAATTCTGCAGTATCGTGTCCTTTATTCCAATTATCAGAAATTTAATATTTCAGAAATGCACCACCGTAACGGTGTCGTTCAATGATGTTTTCTTGGTGGTAACGGGTACCTGAAGCTCTTCATATGAAAGTTCGGCGAGAATCAGACTGCAAGCTAAACCTGGACTCGTCGGAAAACATCACACAAGCCCACTGTTGCGGTGTTCACAATGCATGCTCTCTACTCCAGGCTAACCGCAGGCGACAGTGAGTTGCAGTAAGTGGAACGCATCTGACAAGTCTACGAACATATAGACCAATCTGCCCTAAGCGTCTGTACACGGTCTGGCTTGAAATTGTCGTACCAGTGGCTGAAGAGAGGTGACGAGACAGGTCTGGGGCTGTGCTCCGCCTGTTTCTTTTATCAGTAACTGCCAAATACCGGTCCTCATTCGGCATTGTAACTCTGGGGCGACCTGTGCTGTAACGTCTACTCACATTACCATCATCGTGGAATCGTTGCCAAAGCCTGGAGATGACACTCTGGGCAATTCCAAGTTCGTCTGATACTTCCAGTTGGGTAAGCCCGCATTCCAGGCGGCCGATAATTCTACCACGGAAAAAATCATCCAAATGCGTCCTTTGTGTAATAACTATTTGGTTATTGCACTGAAATGCTTATAAAGCGCCTGCGAACAACTTTACTTCTTTGCCTGTATTCCTTATATATCACTCTCTTACACTCTCGTCATTGTGACGTACCATCGCTGTCATCTGGTTACTTCCTGAAATTTACATATAATTCTTGAAGATGTGTGTAGTGATTTTACAGGTGATATATTTATTTTAGAGTTCGATTTCCGCGTGACTCCGAATTATCCTTAATTTATGGACATGAGTGTAGAATAGTAATCTATACGTAACGTCATAACCAAAATATAATAAATACTGAGCGAAAATTGCAAAAAGAAATTGTAGGTTTTTTGCGAAGAAATGTCAAGATAGGGCGATGCATCACATATAGAAGAAATGGACTGTTTCGTAAGACTCGAAATAACCAAGTGAATAATTGCTTATTTTTTACCAAGCCTGTATACTTGGTTTCCTATTCTATACATAAGATTATATAATCCACAATGAAATATTTATGCCCTAGTGTAGCAATTAGTACCAAAGGATAATATAGATTAATACGGCTTCAGCAATTTAAGAAAAATTGCCTTTTCACCCGATATTAGCATTTGAAAATAGTAATAATGTCTTTCTGGTAGCTTGTCTAGACTAATCTGTAAGGAAATTTTGTAAATTGTTTTTTTAAGTGCTCAAAATAAGTCGAAACTAAGATTTCTTGATACAGCAGCGCCTCGGCTACATATTAAAAAATTGCTGAAATAATTAATTTCTTATTAACCTAATATCAGAGGTACCAAATTAAAATATCTGTGCAAACGTAGTATAATATCTGCTACTAATATAGTTTCGTTGCATTTGATAACGATCTGATTAAATATGTGGTTTTAGTATAAGCTGCAAAAAATGCATGGATTCGTCCTTTTAAAAATTTTAAGGAGGCAAGTAAGCATTGAATGTTATATATCAAGAAACAAAGGTTTTGCTGCAGACCGCTGGTATTAGACTTGCTAATTATCATAATAACCATTTACATTTTCATGAGCAAACAGTTCGAAGTATGATTGCATGTCAAATTCGCTGAAACAACCTTGCATTTGGCGTACATTAACTAAAAAACACTCAATCGATTTCGAGGGCAGCTACAGGTCCCTCCTCATCAGGAGAACAAAATATCTAGAAAGAGAAAGAAAGTTGAGTAACGGCTTTTTATACTCTCGGATAGAACCACGCGCGAAGAGGCAACGCCATCTATCGGCAAAAATAATCATCAAGAATTATGTTAATAGAATTTTAAAAGCGCTAGGAAGGACTGAATTAGACTTAAAATCGTTCACTAAACTTGCTAAATCTTTGTGAATATGAAAAGCCTCAAGAAAATCACATTCACCAACGGAAGAAGCTTTTTGGATAATTTCTGCAGATCCAAAGTCAAAACTATGATTAAATTTCCAACTATGATACGCTATTGAAGACTTGTTAATTTCGCCCTTCCGGACATAAGATTCATGGTCCTTGATACGAAAATTTCACGCTCTTTTTGTTTGGCCAATATATCTCAAGCCACACTGACACGATATACTATAAATTAACCAAGAATTAAAGTCAGAAACGCAATCTTTTACAGTCGAACCGTGAATTTTATAGATAGGGGAGAAACTGACCTAAAAATTGAATTTGTGGAGAATCCGTGCAAAATTATAACTAACAGAAGGATAAAATGGAAGCACGACAAAGTCATTAATATTATTTCTAACAGTGGAATGTCTTCTATGCTGAGACTCTGAAAACTTTTTAACAGCTTTATCAATGATCACGGGAGAAAATCCTCGGTCAGTAGCAACTGCTTTTAAATAATTAACTTCATTGGTAAGCAAGGATTCTGTGGAACAAACTTTGAGCGCGCGAAATACATAATAGTAAAAAGAAGCCATTTTTTGCTTAACAGGGTGGCATGACTTAGCATGGGGTGGTAAACAAACTGCAAAGGGTTCACTGTACACAGTAGAGCTAAAATCAATTTCATTGCGGATTATAAGAATATCAAGGAAAGGGAGGGCATTGTTGGATTCAATTTCAAGAGTGAATTGGATGGCTGGATCAATAGAATTTATAATAGATAAAATCTCGGATAAATCGTCCTTATTACCATCAGAAAGTGTCATCTACACAACGAATCCAGAGACGAAAAGATAGTTTATCAAATAATTTTACCTCAAAATAGTGCATATGAATGTCAGCAAGTACAGGACCGAGAGGACTACCCATAGCTAATCCTTCAATTTGACGATAATATTCATTTTGGAAAACAAAGTGGGTTTGTATGAAAGAGACTTTAGTAAGCGAAACCAACTCATCAATTTCAGTATGTGTGAAATGGAATTCGCTAAGCCTAGTTTCAAGACATTTTAGTGCCCCTTCGACTGGAACATTAGTAACCAGTGATTTGACATCAAATGAAACCATAATGGAACGCAGTGGAGAAATACCTTTAAGTTTATCGATGACTTCAGAAGAATTTTTTTTCAGTGTGAATATTGTTAGCAAGTAAAGGAGCAAATCTGGAAACTAAATATTTGGCCAAAGGATATGATGCTGTACCTATGTTGGAAACAATTGGTCGAAAAGGAATCCCAATTTTATGGACTTTGGGAGAGCGTAAAGACTAGCACAGTTAGCAATAGGTGGAATAAGTGATTTCTTCAACTGTGTTGGGAGTATGTGAGAAGATTTAATAGTTGTTTTAACTTTTGTGAGGTCCGAAGTTCAAGGATATTTAGGGATCGAGCAGTATGGGCCTTCATTTATCACTTTAAAGACTCCAGCAATATATGTGGGTTTGTCCATAACAACGATCTGTCCGCCCTTATCAGCTTTAGAAATAATAATATTAGTATCAGAATGAATTTCACGTAAGGTCTCTCTTTCCTTTTTGGTAAGATTCAAACCCAAAGATTTGTCATTAAAATTAACGTTATGAGTAATTAGGTGGCGGATTGTATCCTTCTGCGTTTCTGAAATTTTGGAGAATTTTAAAGCTTTTTCAATAGGGGCGATGATTTGAGGAATTAGAATTTAGATGTCTTTGAAAAGTTGAAGTTATATATTAATACTTTTAACTGATCCTCCGAAAGATTCTTGTTGAAGATATTAACGATGGGGTGAGCGTTTACAGTGGGAAGATTAACTAGATGAGTGGGACTAACCGACTGGTGTGTGAGCTTGAGGAATTTAGAAATAAGCACATTTTTATGCCATTGACAAACGGTATCGGTTCTAGACCAAGATGCATGATCAAATGAGGAAAAATTTACAGTTGAATTAGCAATTTTTAAATGGAGGTAATATAATTCAAATTTAATTTTGAATAAACGTTTGCGCGTGTCCCTTACAATATGACGAAGAAGTGACAATTTGAATTTATGCAAAATTTTCGAAATGTGAACGGAAGATTTTAGGCTACATTTCACATGTATAAATTTAGGAATGATATTTTGGTGTTTGCATTTAAGTAGAAACTGCAGATGATTTAAGAATTTCATACGCTTAAGGCGTAACTTACAAAATCGGTTCCTGTCAGTGGACATATTGTGAAAAAGGGGTACAAGCAAGAAACAAGTGAACAGAAGAATATATAATTGCGAAAGCCACAAAAAAGCAAATAATTATAACATGAAAAAGCAACAAATAATTAGTGAAGACAATTTATATACACATATGACAAAATATTCAAAAGGAATATAAACAAAAAGAGAGAAACTTACCCAAGTCTGAAAAACAATGGCCACGTGGAAAGAAGCAACGAAAGTCAAAATGGTGCACGTGGTAAAACGATATAAAGTAGAATTTCCTCGAAAATGCCGGTTTATAGCACAAATTACAATAGAAGAGAAACACGCCAATGTGACAATCAAATTCGCTGAAACAACCTTGTATTTGGCGTACATTAACTAAAAACACTCAATCGATTTCGAGGGCAGCTACAGGTCCCTCCTCATTCACTGAGTTATTCCAATTTATTAACTCATGTCACTGAGTTATTCCAACTTAATATTACTTGCTTGAAGGCTTCATATCTGTTTACATGCCAAGTACTTTAAATGAATGATGTTCATTTTTGCGTTCATTCATAGATTATTTTCAAACAGAAAAATGAATGAAATCATTTCGTCAAATTTATTCAAAATCGTTCCAAATTGTGTACAAATCTGTATGCATTAATTCTTACGACCACAAAGAAGGTTCCTTTCTCTGCATGGTTAGTAATGAAACATGCGTTAAAAATATTATACCGTTGATGTTTTCTCTGTGACGTATTCGGCGGACTCCTGTAAAAGTTATTTTTTTAAAAATATAATTTATTTTTACTCGCTACCTGCTCCGCCATTTGACACTACACGGAAAGACAGGGCTGAAGGCGTGAAGGAATTTTTAAGGGTAACTGACTCGTTTCCACGTTCCACATGAGGAAAACAACGAAAATGGGCCATGGAGCCAGCGAGTTCATCCGGACTCGAACCCTGTACCGAACTACTAGTCTTCAGCGGCTCTTACTACTCGGCTGCTGTTGAGCAAATCGCAAAATTGAAAGCTCGAAACAACTTTAATTACGGTATTTTTAATACCTTTCGTGAACCTCAATATCCCGTCTCATCGGCTTCTATTATTGCTTAGTGAAGACTCGATTTAAAAACTAATGCTATATTGTAGAGTATGGGAAACCTCTTTAAAGGGTCATCACTACACTTGAAAGGCATGATATCACGTGAATGAGATTTTCTTTTATTTATCGTAAACATAATCATCTACGAGGGCAAACTAATGCAATTAAATTGTTAAGAAAATGATTTGCATTCTTTTGATCTCACATCTTTAATTTAATTTCGTAAGCTTTGTAATAAAATCAGTAAGAATTGTTTCGGTTCTTCTCTTTAACTCAATTTCTGCAGAAAAAAAAGAGAGAGACAGACCGTGGTTTAAAATTAAGCTTATATTTTATTTCTCGCAAAATAAATTGAAACTGTGGTATCAAAACAAAAAGAAAGGTGAAAAGCAATTTCGTTTTAAAATATAATAAATTATTAAACTGCTTCATAAAATAATTACATAATTTGCCTCGATGTTAGCTACTTCAATGAAAAGAATTACAGGAGGACCGGCTTTCATAAGAAGTTTCTTCCCAGCCTCCAATTTAGTTAATCGCTCCCAGGAAACTCAACATTGTATTTAAAAATTAATATATTTAAATAGAATAATACATTTCTTCCAAATTCGTATGGCTATTTAAACTTTTGGTGAAAATATCAAATACAAAATTTTATTCCTTTGCATAAAAACTGCTTTCCATAAAAATTCTATGCTATACATATACATGCATTGTTCAGACACATTCACATAATACGGCTATAATGCTCCCATAAAAATAATTGGTATATTAAAATAATAACACAAAATTTTAGACATGGAACAAATAAGATTTTAATCAAAACTCCAATTTTAAAATTCCACACCAGTTCAAGACTTTTATTACAATAACCAGCTATAAAGAAAAGAATAGAAACAGAATGATTCGATATCAGAATTTCAAAATTAGTAATGCATATCCCTCTTTTAATAAAAATATATTAATATTGGGATATTAGAATGATTTAGAGAAGGAATCAGAGTGAAATAAAAGTTACCGAAAAAATGAATAAACATATAATGCGAATTTCATGCAAATATTTGGCTATAAAGCATTTATCAAAATGTTATGCTTTTCATACCCCGATTCCTTCAAGAACCTCAGCTGCATGGCGGCGAATTCGATCTCTTACATACAAGAAAACTAACCTAAAAATAAAAACCCATAAGGGAAAAAATACCAGTTCACATTACAGATAATCACTACTCCCAAAATACCGATCGCAGGTGTCTTGTAAGAAACTAATCTACGCCAACGAAAATATCAAATAAGGGGTGATGAAGATTTCTGGAAAGAAATGGTTGTATTTTATGGGAGCCGAGTTTACACTCTCATACATTACCAATTGAGCGAGCGATTTCAATGCTAGAGATTCTGACCGTTTTATAAATGGCTTTTCTTTCGTACTTATTTGCATTCGCCGAGACGTTGAACCAGCCGCTCTTTTAGAGGACATTGAGCTTCACGTAAAGTCTTTATAAAAAGAAAGTGCAAAGCAATTTAGAACTTTTTGGAGCATCAGTTAAATCTCAAGCTTTTAAGAAGGAAAAGTTTTAGAGGCATTGTTGTCTACGAAAACATGGGCTTTGACAGATGAATCTAATAAATGCTACTTAATGATCTCATTATATTCCTTTATAGCGCATTAAAGTTATTTTTCGCTGTTACTGCGACAACTCATTGCTAACTCTTTTTGATCCCACTTCAGCTAGTTAAATAAAGCTGCTTAAATATTATCTAATCCAAATGATGTAGGGGATTATTGCATTCCTCAAGCAAGCGCCTATTGTGTAAGGGGTTAACACATCCATTTGAGAACTATAAGATTTGTTATTCGAGTCCCAGTAAGGGCAGAATTAATATTCGATATTCTTGATCCTTTTCCTCCATATATGAGTCTCTATAAAAATGCAATTTAGCTTCCATCTCTAGAAACTTCTGCTATTTAAAACTTTAAATCCAATGAGTAATAACGATTCAAAATCTGCTCGCAATTCTCCAATAAAATAGTGAAAAGAAAGTTCTGCATAAAATTAGGTTAGGTTATTTGTGAATGGCAAAAATTACAAGGGATATGTATCTAAAAGGAGCTATGCCTTCGGGAAGGATTCTAAGAAAGTCTGGCTCGTGTTCACGTTACACATGAGAGAAAAACACGAATAACAACCCTGTAGCCAGCCCGTTCACGTCGGCTCGAAGCCGAGACGAACTACCAGTACTTAGCAATTTTTAACCGTTCGGCCACTGGAAGCGCGCATACATTTAAAGGCTGCCAGTAGTTTATTTCAAAATATTTAATATTATTCTCTAAATACAGTTAGTAATATCATTATGAATCTTGAAAGTATATTTTTAAAATTGACGACTCAGAATACTTAGCTCTTTGTTTACTTCATGTTTCATTTTGAGGTAGCTTATGATATTCAATTGAGACTTTCCGAACTTCTTTTATTATGAATTTGTGTCTAAAAATGGGATTATATGTAAGAAACGTATTAATTGTTCTCATAAATACAATAAAATACACTTAAATTTCATCTCTTCAAAGCACAAACTACAGAAAATTCAAACATAAAAAATTCTCTGAATCACCTTGCGTATTGCAAAAAAAAAAAAAACATTTATCTGAGTTATTAGATTTTCTTTTACCAATTCAAATTGAATTCTGATTAAAGAAGAAGATGATTAAAGAAGTAAACATGAATAACGATGGAATATATATTAATTTCTGTCTTTCTAACGGAAGAATGTTACTGTTTAAGCAGGCATTTTAAAGCTCTTTAAGTCTGACCAATGTGACATAAACTATAGAAAGAAAAAACGTAACCTAAATTTACAAAGAAATAAAATAATGTATAAAACAATCATTGTATGTTGCTGATGAAAGAGAAAGGAAATTTTTCATTTAAATCTAGATATATTAGAGGCATTTTTTTAAGTAATCGCGTAGTAGAACGGGATACAACAAGTTTATTTGTTTGATTTTAATAGAAGAAAGTTGTTTGTAATGGTACAAAGCAAATTTTCATGAATTTTCTTAATAATAGAACGAAAGAAACCTCTGTAAGTAGGAACGGCTTTCAAATAATCGAACTGAGTAAGTGAAGACTAAGAAAAATGAACACTAAAAGTGAGCGAAAAACTTGAAATTAGAAAGAAGCCAAAAATAATAAACGAACCTGGCCCTTATTTAGCCTTTACATTTGAAAATCAAATTTTTCGATAAAAAATTTGAGCTTTGCATTGTTCTTTGTACAGCGTTTCATTTTTATTATTGTTTTTATTTCTATTTTTCCCCTTGTTTATAAATATTTCTTTCGATTCTAATTAGTCCAACTTTTCCCCTTGATTATAAAATTTATTTGGGCATTAAATGTATTATTCGTTTCTATTTGTGTTCGGACAACAAAACGAGTAAGGAAAAGAGACCAATTCAATGAGAGCCTCAAATATGTATAGGTTTATTGAAGCATTGTATAAAAAAACTGTTTAGAATTAAAAATAATAGTGCTAATTGACGATAGAAGTCTCAGTGAGTTGATCGGAATGAAACTCGTTGATTTGTTGTTCAGTTAGTTGACTTTGTTTAAAGCTTCAGAACACTTTTACCTGGACAAGTTCTGTTTGGAGCTTTGAATAAAAATATTAGCTTTGGTTTTCACTGTTTTTTAGTACTTTAACTTTCTCTTTTGCTTTTTCTGTTCAAAAATGTAAATTATAAATTTGAAAGTTCATAAAAATAGAAATGGGTAGGGGATCGTGGTTCTTACAATCCTTAAGTAATTCACTCATATTTCTTTTCCCATAATATATATTGCATTTCTTCTAGTTGCAAATCTTTTCTCCCTATTAGGCAATTTTTGTCCGTAATTTTAAGCTTTCCACGTTCAGTTCGATCATCTGAAAGCTGTTGACACTGAAAAAGGGCTCATTTTTTCCCCCTTCCTTTATTAGGAAACCTCACAAAAAATTTTCTAAGTACTGTTACGAACAACATTTTCGCGCTAAATCCAACGACGGTAAATATGTTGTGGTCCGTTCTACTAAGTAATTGTTTGGTAAATATTTCGGAACACCCAGCTAGCAATTGGATAGCAACTGTCCATAGTTCGAATTCATGGAGTTAAGAAGCAGATTGTAGCACAAACGTCGTACCCCAATTATGACGTCAGAAACGAGTCAGATTTCACCGCAAATTCCGCTTCTTTTATTGTCCCTCATTCACTCGACACAAAAGGATGCTATGACACCATCGACAATAGTTTTTGCATTTTACTAATTTAATGTGATACAATTGTTTTGTTCAGAAAGAACTGATGCATAAAAAAATTTGTTTCAATGGGTGCGTCCTTTTTATATACAGAATTTTATATTTTCCTTTCCATTCGCAGTGCTTTTGCTCTCTTTTCTCTTTTGTGCTAGAATTCTCTAGGCGTGATCGTTTTTATATCGAAAATATCTGTCTATATGCACTGGAGTTATGATAATGCTGCTTATAATAACTTGGTCGACACTTAAATGCTATTTCTCAAGGCTTTAATGAATAATATATGTAAAACCATATCTTACAACAAGGCGAAATAAGGATTATTTGAAAATGTTTTTGAAAATAAAAAATTGGGAGACGCCTAATTTTAAATTATTTCAAATTACCTTTTAGTTAAATTAATTAAAATTTTTATTTTTATAAGCATGAAAAATTAAATAATTTTTCTGTTATAGTTATATCAGTAATTGATGATCATCATAAAACAATAATGACATATATTTGGCTGCTAAAAATTAGTTTCTTTGAATTCTTTTATTATTATTTCTAAGATAAAATGTATTTTGAAAATTTGCTTTTAATAAAGTATTTAAATAATTTTCAAAATTATATATGTAAGGAATTCTCTAAGTTTCATTTTTACATTTTGCTGTTTGAGGAAATTACTAACTTTTAAGTTAAAAATAATGTTTCTCTGGAGTATTTCGCTGGCAAATACACTTTCTACATAGCACTGAAACTAACACAATTTAAATCTATAAATTTTCCTCAGGGATTCCGCACATTGCCACTGCTTTAAATTATTATAACGCAGATTTCAGAAAAGCAAAGCTTTTTAACTTTGCGTATTATACATGTTAATATCAATTTTGAGCATTTTTAATATGATTTATGGTTATTATGTAAGTGAAAATGATTTATATGAGGCTTTAAATGTAGCGATTGGAAAGCTTAGTCATGCTTGCTGTGATTTATTTGTTGCATACTGTTTTCTTAAATTTCTAACTAAATTTATATTTCCGTTATAAATCAATACTATTCATAATGTTCCATTGAATAATTTACTGTTTCCGCCATTAGGTACATAAAATAACTTTAGAATTTCTGTAACTGGTAAGACCCGCGTAACGCTAGAGGGCGCTGAGAGCGTCATTAGGTGTACAGTGCGAACGAAGATGTGACGCAGTAATGATGTGAGATTCTAAGATTGTCAAGTGATTATTATTTAATTAAATCTATTTATGTTTATTGATTGTTGATCATTGATTTATATGAT
>KK116753.1:655510-683605 GCA_000611955.2 Stegodyphus mimosarum | reverse complement strand
TGAACCGCCGCACTATCTAACCATTGGAATTACCACTGAAATTTGATCCACTGATGCGCAGTAACTTTATACAGAAGTCATTCTAATATTTTCTTCAATTTTTGTTTCGGGTTATTTACCAGTTGGAGGATTCCCGAAAAAACGTATTGCGTTTACCATAACTTTTTTGTTTTTAAAGTATTGTTTATTAATGTTATATCTGCGTGCAATATCAATTTTATTACTGTCATTTAAATTATCCATCTATATTCTAGGCAGCACTGAAGAATTAATTGCTTTTAAATTGCACTACTATGTCTGTCATTGCTATTTAAAAGCATTTACAAATAGCTTATTAATGCTTATTATAAACTGCTAATGCTCCGAAAAATTAATATGAAATAAGTTTAAAATGCATTTAAAATAGTGTGACGAAACATGTTAGTTTATTCACTAAACGGTGTTTAATTAGCATGTTTGAAATATATTTAGAGCTACATGTAACATACTTAGAGTTACATGTAAATAGCAGTCTGATTGGGCGAATCAAAACAAGGGGCTGGAGAGCGTATCATGAAAGAGACTCCAACCAGTCCTTTTGCAAGTTCTGCTGGGAGCCGCTTTATTTGTTTCTTTCCTCCATTTTCAAATCTCAGAAGAATCATCTTCGAATTTCCATGCCTTCTAGCCATGGAAATGCTAATATAATTACTAACTGTTTAGATGAATGTACCTGACAAAAGCAGAATTAGTCTTGTGATTTTAGAAACAAGATTTTTTCATAAAGCTTACCAACAGTTCAAAGACTGGATCTCTGTTAATGTTTAAATGAGATCAAGTAGATACGGTGGTAGATGATGGTATGTTAGGAACTCCAATTTGAATAAACGCCTTAGGTGAATAAAACATGATGAAGAACTTGTAAGGTTTATTCTAAGTTTATAATAGTTACTTTAAGATTGTCACACTTTCCTGTCTCTCCTAATTTCAGCTTACAATTTCCTACCAGAATGTATTTTCAGAAACGCGTTTAATGCAAATGAGTAAGAGTGGTATTTAAGTCTATGTTTCACTGACTTCGTTAGAGAGCTGGAGTTTCTGACTAGCGCGCGTTTGCTTTGGGTTACGTCTCTCGCTAAGCTATTACTACGCTCGGCCGTACTTCAGGCCCTTGATAGCTTCGCCTACTTAATTGAGATTTAGGGGCCAACTACTTAAAATCCTGATAGCTTCTGCTATATCCTTTTACTTAACATTAGTTAAGATTTAACTCTTATTAATTTAAGTTCAAGCCCAAGTGGAGGCTTTCCTGTACGCTCTGAGGTAGGAACTGACTGTGTTCATCCTTATTTTGAGAAATAAAGGGTAATCAACCCTTCTTGAGTCTTACGTCTCTGTTAACACACTCAAGCGATTAATCGCTTATCGGTGTAAGTGGTACCCCGCATTTAACTGTTAAATAAAAGGGTGATACCCCACAAACTCATAATTTGGTTTCAAAATATTTTAAAAAGCACAAACAGAAAATGTTAGATTGCATTAATAAGAATTGAGGGACTATAGAGTTTAAAACCTTTATAACAGTTCAAAAAGTTCATGTGCCTCATACCTAATTCACGGAAGCAGCTGGCTTCTGAAGACATTATAAGTAAAAGTGAAATAAATACATTGAGAATAATAGACAAAGTAAAAATAACTAAAACATTTGCAGAACTCAAATATTTGAAAGCTTTCGATGCTGACAGAAATTAATTTCTTTCTACTATCGGCAAAGCAGTTAAGGAACTTTCTGCTTGGCACTGTAAAATGTTCTTCTATTGGAAACAATCTCAGTGATATCACTATTATTCAGTTTAACACTTCATTTAATTTTAAAATTGGCCAGTTTTTTCACAAATTCAACTTACATGTTATTTTTTTTCATTACTACATTTAGATCTCACTACTTAAGCATCTCACTTAAGATTTTGATTCTTACGGAAACTAGAACAGATCCTGTAAGGGAATTTTAATATAGTAAATGGTGAAACTATTCTAAAATTTCGCAATGTCCCAGAAATCCCAGAAATCGTAAACAAATCACGTCTTCTCGTCGCTTGTCACTTTTACCCTTTTAATCCCTCTTTTAACTTTAGTTCTGTTCAAATTAATCAAAAACATAGTCTGAATTTAGCAGAAAGGATTTGTATAAAGTTTTCAATTTATTAGAATGTAACCGTATTCGCATTCCTTGATGAATACCTAAATTTAAATCCATTTCTTCGAGAGTGTTTAAAGTCCTTAATTCCCATATTCTTAAATCTTCCGTTTTCTATTTTGCTTAATAAATAAAGCCACTAGTGCTGCCTGAATTTTATCTTATTTGTGTTCTATTAATTCCTTTATTACAGTGATGAAATTGCAAAAGAAATGCGTAAACCACTGTGCTTTTTGAAAAGAAGAAGGCGTGTGCTAAGCTTTCTAAAAACACAAAAAAAAGTATGTCATGAAACCAATGACAGCCTAAAGTTGAAATTTGCTCAGATAAACTGTTTAAAGACATTGTGTCATGTCATTTCTTTTATATATTATCATTGACGTATAAGAAAGAAAAGTTTTATCCAGAAGTGAAATTGTGAAAGTTGATACCTATGAAATAAACACTTATTTTGCTGCTGCTTAAGACACCAATTAGAATTTTAATTTTCTGAAAAATTAGAGCTGTATATACTTTTTTTCTCTATTATCTTAGTGAAATTTTGTCTCAAATTTGCTCCCATGGAGATTTTTGCATAACAGGGAACACATTTAATTAACAAAGGAATTATATATTCTTTCCTTGAACATTTTTATTGCCTTGTACTTGTTAATTCAGTATCCATATAATCAGCAATACTTTTTCAGCTATTGACTTTATTTAAAATGGAAAAATGTTGCAGCCTGTAACTTGATTAAAATTTTTAATAAAAACAGTAACCTCAACGTTTCTTCATATAATTTGGAATACTTTAGATATTCCAAATGTAGATGTAGGAAAATTTTGTATAAAATTGAATTATTCTGTGAAACAAATAGGATTATACTATGTATGCGGGAAAGTAATGAAGAAAATGAACGATACAATATATTCAAAATCAATGTGTTTCTTGCATTGTGGATTTCGTAACTGGAAACAAGAACTCAAACGTTTTGTTCACAAGAAAGAGTGATGCAGAACCGAAATGACCGCTTTAGATTACTTTCCGTGGCAAACTGACTCCTTGATATTTCTGTGACATTCGCCGGACTTGTTTAAATTGCAGTAAGTATACTTTGATTTCGGAAATATATGTGTCTTTCTTTTTCATCGCTTTATTGGACACTTTAAATATCGCAGTGGGGAAATTAGCTGGCATACAAATATATTAAATGATTTTAAATATTTCACAATTTAATTTTTCGCGCATATTAAAATTTGTACATTTAAAATGTACTATTATTTATTAATAAAAAACTCTAAATTAATTATAAATATTAGTAAATCAATTACATAGTTAAGAAATTAATTATACGTATTAATTAAATTTTGGCATTGACTTATATGACCATTTTAATTTGGGCATTGACCGAGATTTAAATTTTGATCTAGGCTTAACTTTGGAAAATTTTGATTTTCATTCAGTTAATGTTTACTGTGAATAAGCGGATCTATTTAAATTAAGAAAATTCCTCTCCTTTTTTCGAGAGGTGGTTACGAAGAAGACAACAAGTGAACCTGATAGCACGTCTGCAGCTGAATTTAAATTTGTAAACGGAATTTTCTTATTGCAAACAACATTTTATGGCAAACACAAGAACTGGCATGAGTATACTGGATGTGTAATTTATGCACACAAAAAAAATCTACTTTTGTTTCTACTTTGATTTGCTTGTACTGATATTCTAATACCAAAATCATAACACAGCTGATAGTTGCGATAGCAACGACATAAATCTTAAATTTTCTTCGTTTATAGTTTAGCTTTGCAACGCTATCTCGTTTGTTAAAACAAATGCTCAACTGTACAATAGTTCTTCTTCTTTTCCTCATGCTTGTAGTATGAGAGATACTCTCTCTTAGAAAGTTCGAAATTTCTCTGACAAGACATTCTTGGAGAAATCAGAATACATTTAGCACATTTTTCCCTAAAACTTGCCATTTATTCAAAAATATTGTAATTAGTCATTGCGATTTATTATTTCAGTATCCGCGTTTGAAATAAATACATTCCGAGAAGAGTCCTTTAAAAATTGTATTATAAATAAAAATACCTACAGAAATATTTCTTATCATCTACAGAGGCACCATTTGCGTTTTTATAAGTTTATTAGGTTTGAAATGGAGATAAATGCGTCGGCTATTTTGGTCAGTTAATCGAAAAGTTTGAAACAACTATGAGTAGGATTCAAAATCAAAAGTTTGTATGCAATTCCAACAAACATTTCCAGTCATCTTACGTCATCACTAAATGCTATGTGAACACAATCTTTAGTCTAATTTCAAGACTGCTTCTCTGTGCAATTTAGAGTGTGCTCTAATCTGGGGGGGGCAGCAGAGAGAGGTAACCTGGCTACATAATAACAGTTGTTTTTGTTTTGTCTATGAATTTCATGGAAGAATGGTTGCCAGAGCATCACGAAGTTTGGACTTTTACTTTCAGCCCGGTTTCGAGAGAGAGCACAGAGGGTAGTCCGAGGGTCTCCCGCCCCTCTCCTCTTCCACCAAACCACACGAATGAACTTTCGGCTCATCAAGTATCCCTTCTCCGCGATTCAAACCCGGGTTCTTCGGTACCACAATAGGCTCCGCTAACCAATATACCGTCTGGGCGGCACATAATAGCAGTGCTGATGTTTTAGAAATTGCGAAATATAATTTGATAGTTTATCGCGCTCTAATATTTGTTTGTTATTCCCAATTTTTTCCTGAGATCTCATAAATGATAAAGCCATCTACATCATGTTTTGGCAAATACATTTACCTATAATTAGGATTATAGTCAATTTGCATAAAATAATATACTTTGTTTTATTTTAATTAAACAAAATATATTCAAGGTGATTCAGTGCAAAAAAACCGTTTTCTTAAAAACCGTTTTCTTCAACCGTTTTCTTAAAGCGTAATGGAAAACAACCTAGTAATGGAAAAATTTGCGGAATGAGTGTCTTATGGTTTCAGAAAAAGGGGATATGAGATACATTTCTGCAAAATCTGCGTTCTCGCTTATGCACTGTTATGATAAAATTCATTCCTGAAAGCAATCCCTAAACCTAATTACTTACTACCTGATCACATCAAATATCAGATAGTAGGGATCAGAAATTCGGTTATAACTCGTAACTTTCACCTGCAAATGTTTTTATCATCATCACCAGCTCTTTTATTATACACTCACGTTTGTGAAAATTGCAACACCATGAAGGACTTACGCGAGTGAGCTGAAATTTTCAGGAAATGCAAAGTAGCGCATGATATGCAAATGATTAGAATTGCAAATCCGTTGCGCATGCGTATGCTGAGCAGCGCCCTCTGAACGGCTGATGGATCCGAATAAATAGACGGCTGTAGCGAGGCGTGTATGGTTATCGGTGGTTATCTGCTAGTGGTAAACGTTAACTCAATCTGTACTTATGCCTCGTCGACGAAAGAGAGCGAGATTTGAACAACTTACAGAGTTTGAACGAGGGAGAATCATCGGCCTTCGTGAAGCTGGATTGTCGTATCGTGCAGTAGCCTCTCGTGTGCAGCGTAACAGCAGCACAGTGATGCGCGTTTGGAAGCAGTGGACGGACGAGTGTCGGACAACTCGGAAATCCGGGAGTGGACCCCGAAATGTGACGTCAGCTCGCGATGATAGACACCTGGTCCGCATGGCGCGGACGGACCGTACAGCTTCCTCTAGACAATTGGCAGCACTGTGGTCAATAGCTACAGGTGTTTCATTGTGTGCTTCATCAATTCGTAGACGTCTGCTGCAGTGTGGACTGCGCGCACGGACTCCTTTATACAGGATCCCCCTAACGCACGACCATCGCCGCCTGCGGCTACAATGGGCCAATCAGCATAGAGACTGGCGTGCTGATTGGCAGCATGTCGTGTTTTCTGACGAATCCCGCTTTAATTTGTGGTACCATGATGGCCGCATTCGTGTCAGACGCTATGCCGGTGAACGCCACCTTCCGGAGTGCATTATCGAACGCCACAGTGGACGAACACCCGGAGTTATGGTCTGGGGCGCCATAGCATATCATAGACGATCTCAATTGCTACGAATTGTGGGCAATCTGAACAGCAACCGGTATATCCGTGAAGTTCTACAGCCCGAAGCTGTTCCCTTCCTTCAAAGCTTGCCAGGCGCTGTATTTCAACAGGACAATGCCCGCCCTCATACTGCTCGGATTGTTAAATCCTTCTTTGCAGCGCAGCAGGTACAGCTTCTTCCTTGGCCTGCGTGTTCCCCGGATATGTCGCCAATTGAACATGTGTGGGATGTCATTGGTCGGCGTCTTGCTCGTGATCCTCGTCCTGTTGCGTCTGCAGACGAACTTTGGGTACGCGTACAAACGATATGGAATGCTCTTCCTCAGTCAGACATTCAAACTTTGTTTGACTCCATGCCACGTCGTGTAGCAGCACTTATTGCGGCGCGTGGTGGCCACACAAAATACTGATTCTGATCTCTTGTTCTTGTTTGTTTGCTTTGAACATTTAATCATTTATTTGTACCACTACCACTCAACTGTGTATTAAATTGCATTCAATTATGACGATTCCTTCTTGGTGTTGCAATTTTCACAAACGTGAGTGTATCTTACTGATATGCTCCTCTTCGAGCTTTCCTGTCGTTAATTGCCTTGGATCCTTAGAAATGTGATCAAACCACCCAGCTGTATAAAGAACTCAGTAAAATGTTTCAATCAGTGTGATAGATTAAACGGTAAAGTATTTCAACATATAAGAAAATTTCTAATAGTCCTTCAAAAGACAATCAAATATTTTCGGTCTAGAGTATAATAAATAATGTAGAATATGATACATAAACATCCCAAACACAAATTGAAAATATTCAAATATTTGTACATGAAATTTGCTGTATCAAATGAAAGAAACCAAGCACAAAATTACAGAAAAATTGGTTTCCATGCAAAAGATTTAAATCGTAATTTTTCTACCTAGTGTGTCACGTGTTATCAGAAGCGCTTAATTTAATGATCCTAGATCCAGTCGAAAACTAATTACTTTGTTGTATGGGCAAAACATCGACAGGCTCCAAACCAAAAAGCGGATAAAACATTAGATCATTTGAGCTTGTGATTTACGGGATGTCATTACAATTCATGCACGCTTGGACACTTGCGGGCTTGTTCGTTTGAGAATACCGTCTTCTGGAGGTTTCTAAAGATCTTTGACTTCAAAGAAATTAATGACTGTGCAAGATTGTGACAGCAAAAGATTAAAAATGTTTCGTGGAATAAGTTAAGAACAAAAAAGCTCACAGAGTGAAGTTCATTTTTCTAAAAGTACCGAATTTCTTCAATGCGAAATTAAAGTTTCATTCCTTTCTCAAAACATCACTTTGGGTGCTTTGATGTAGATCGTGGATTTACTTATATAAAATGTAAGGCTTATAAATACTAGAGCATGATGAAACATAGCAATGATTTAAATAAGTATTGCTTGCACTACATTAAGTATTTACATTGATTACATGTACTACATTGATATACGTGCTTTCCTTTTGATTTATTACAGATTATCTGAAAACATTTTGTCTTATTAATACGAGTTTTACAAATACTTTTCAAACATTATAAAAAATCTGAAATTTATTAGAACCACTGAATGGCGTGGAAGCTCTGAAGCAATTCGTAAGGCAAGATTTGCATAATATATTGTAGAGATATTAGGTATTTTTTGAAAGCAGGAGAGATATAAAATGAGCTATTCCTTCGCCGGGACTCGAACCACAAACCTCTCGAATACGCGCCGAGTGTGCTGACCACTACCCCACGAAGGCATGGTAAGGAAACGGGAGAAATACCTTATATACTCCCCCTTTTAAAGGGCGACTGGGGATTAGGGGACCCAATCGCCAAATCATGGTGGTGGAAAATCATCATTCGTCAACTTTTTAGTTCTGGCACCACAGTAGAGATATTAAGATATTTCGAAGAAGGAGTCATGAAAAATGAGCAGTGATCTCGCTGGAAATCGAACCAGGGACCTCTCAAATATACGCCGAGTGTGGTGATCTCTACACCACGAAAGGATGCTAAGAAAAAGAGAGAAATACCTTATAATGCAATAGTTTGATGCTGTAGACAGTATTACCTGTTTCTTATCCTTCTGGAAAAAAAAAGTTTCAAAAAAATAATATATTTTCAGTATTTATTCAAGATGTACTATTAAAGCAATACTTCATTATAAATTTAAAATGCCATACAGAAGCTTGAAATATGCCATTAACAAAACGTGCATGCAATCTAAATTTTAAACTATATTTAATTAAAAAATAGCAAACTATTTTTACTTCCTTGTAGGAAGTAAAAGTGGTATTATAATCACCAAAAATTTAGGGTATCATATTTCAACGAAAATATCCATTTGGCAGTTTCCGAATCCATGAGGCAATATTTTTTTTGTGTGACATCTATCCGTGAACTCATTTTTCCAAAATAGATTGTAAAATGAATTTAAAATTGATTCAAAAGGGACTTTTTTCCGGGATGTCTGTAATATGTATGTTCCTTGACGCCTTACATATGTATGTATGCACTTATCTATGTATGTATGTACGTATGTATATACGTAATCTAGATTTGTCCCTCCCTTTTATATTGCAATAATATATTTATATAGCAATCAAACATGTATATACATATATGCGCCCCCTTATCCAGCTTAAGTGTAAATGTTCGGCCTTTATTTTCACAACCGTTGGCGGTAATTTTATACTTCCAGTTACGTAAGCATTTTAAATGATGAAAATATCCATGTTTAGGCAATGTGAAATTAAACAAAACTTCTTTTGAGCGAATAATGAAATCAAACTTTCAATGCGATCTCCTGGTTCCTTATACTTGCTAAAGTTTTATACTCGTTATGGAAAAAAATAAAGAAATTTGACTTCCTTACAAAAAATTGACTGGAATATTTAAATTCAAAATCTGCAGTTTTTGATGTCATTTTCAAGTTGCTTTGTAGGATAGGTTAATTAAGTTAGAATAATTCGAAGAAATAATTTTAAATAAAGTGCAGCAAAAAGTATATGTAATCAAATAGAATGTACAAGGTAGTCATGTGGTGTCCAAATCCGAATTTTTAAAAAAAATTTTCAAAGCCCCCCAAACGTGAATTTAAAGTAATATTGAAATGAAATTATATTTACCAGTTTGACACGAAATAAATTCTGAGCGTACAAACACTAATATACATTATTTTGTAAAAAAAACGAAGCACCATGAAGGAAGTAGTTGTTTTTGATGAAACTGAATATAGGTATAGCTCATACACAGATAATAAAATTATTAAAACATCAAGGTCATAGTACCTGTTCACAGCTCACAGTCACCCATTGTTCAAATTAGTAGTTGGTCGAAGCACCCCTGGCGGCAATGCATGCTTGAATTCGTCGAGGCAAGGAGTGGTAGATGTTCCTAATATCATCTGTAATCCATTCGTCAGTTGTCGCTCCAGATCTGCCATATTTTGTGGTACCCGAATCTGGAGGCCTACCATGTCCCAAACATGCACGATTGATGAAAGGTCTGGTGACCTTACTGGCCAAGGAAGAGTGTCAACCGCACGGAGGCAGTCCAGAGATATGGCCTGGCATTATCTTGTTGGAAAATTGGCCCTAGGATGACGTGACATGAAGGGTAACGCAACCGCTGCAGGGTGGTATCAATATGTCGTTGAGATGTTAAAGATGTATGGAGGATGACTAAAGATGACCTGCTGCCATAAGAAATAGCGCAACACACCATCACACCAGGGGTTATGCCTGTATGCCTTTGTAAAACAGACTGGTTGGGACCGCTGGCCTCGTCCTCTCCAGACACGAACACGTTGGCTATCTGCTTCAAGAGTGAAGCGGGATTCATGGCTGAACACTATACGATGCCAGTCTGATGGAAGCCATGATGATCGGCTGCGACACCACTCTAGACGACTCCACCGATATTGTGGAATCAAAGGTAAACGTCTTAAATGTCTCTATGAGCGTAACCAGCCTCAGACAAGCGCCGTGAGATGGTGGACGGTACCACGGGAGGTATAAACGTGGCTGTAATGCGTTGAATAGTCGACAATGATACGTTGGAGCGGTTCGGGCCTGGCGAACAATCATCCTATCTTCCTCGCATTTGTGCTCCTTGGACTTCCAGAGTCTTCCTTTCGTCGACAGTTTCCTTGTATCAACCATTGCTGCCAACATCTTGGCACAGCAGTGTCTGTACACTGCAGGTGTTGGCCTATTGCTCGGTATAATACTATAAAGAATATGTACTGTTAAGAAGGAAAACTTCGCAGAAGCAGAAGTGGCTCCCTTCCAACTAAAAGGGAAACAACTGCGCATGCATGAAATATCTGTCGCAAAAAAGCGCCAAAGCTCGAAGCTGAATGTCGAAGTTGGTTTGGACAGGTTCGACCGTTACGTTTAGCAAGAGTTTAAGCAAAGAATAGGTTCTTTGGTTTCAAGTAGCGATATGGACAATGGAAATTCAACAGCCAGTGAAAGTGAAACTTCACCTAATATTTCATCATTTCCGAGTTTAAATTATCGCGACAAGTCAAAGAACGATTCATCTTAACCCGTGTTCCTCAATTTTCTATACACGTCGCGGAGGGGGAAAATGTCGGCTAGGTACCAAAGAACCGGCACATCACAGAGGGGAAATTTTCACCAACAGATTCCGTCACCAAATCCCTTGGCGAATGTTCCCTTTTCTTTGTAGCGGCGTTGCAGACAAAGTGGTTTACATTACGTCTATGGAGCCTTTCCTTCTTTACATAGAGGTTCTTTGACTATAGGGAGTCAAGCAGCGAAGTATTTATACGTTTGTACAAAATGAATTAAAATGCACGCGATTCTGTACAGTACTTTTTCCGCTACCCCCAAAAACAGTTTTCGCCTCTATTGTTCCGTTGAATGGTTTTATTTATTTAGTTAACGCATTATTATTACCTCTAAAATTTTTATTGGCTAAACACATCCCTTTTGGATCTTCTGACCCAGAAGCATACGTTTCTGCTCTCTAAATCTTTATATGTTATAAACTATCTTCCTTATAAACTTCTTCAGATTGCCTAACAGTAAAATTGAATTGCTGTACTAATATGCTAAACGACCATAATTTTTTTTGACTTATCTTCTGTAGCGTATGAGTTTCATTCGAATATGAATAATTCATGCACATGTCAAACCAACGATTCTACACGATCTTGGAGAGTGTCCAGAGGAATTGCAAATTTTAATATTTGCAGCATTGTCTGGAAATCTACTGTAGAATGGATTTAAAGTACACTTCTCTGATATTCCACGCAGCATGTTCCAAAACAGATTCAAAGTTCATAACTTCGATCCGTTAGAAGCTGCTAAATAGTCTGGCATTCAAATTAGTGTTTCTCTAGGCAAGAATACGTAGAGGTGCCTTAGCGCATTTTATTAATTAAAAAATGCGTTCTCGTTCTTCTTCCAGGACGAATAAGAGCTATGAAAATATGAAAATGTATCAATAAAACACTACGGCAGTAGGCAGCGTTTCAGAAGCTGCTGATATATTTAACATATTAAATTAGAAAAGTTTTTTAAAAGGTTTATCGCTAGTAATTTTTCAGTTGTGACTTAAAACATGCTTTGTTACAGATTCAAAATAAACCACAGAACAAGTGTTTTCCATTAGGCAAAATCATTTAGAGCAGACTAAAAAGGATGTTTCGAATAAAATAAATTAGAAAAATAGTATTAAATATAAACTACTGTCAGTTTGTCAGGACTTAGCATTCTGTGTGTATTCTTTGAGAACATAGTAAATTCTGTAAAGGGTTCTTATCCTTACGTTCTAAGTCCTGAACTGGAACAGGGAGCGGAAGGTACGCTATGTTCTGATGTAACTGCTGGGCTGGAGAATAACTGCACGTGAAGGGATTTGAAATCCTCTTTTATTAATTCACTATTAATAACAAACCTCCCAATTCGGGAGAGATACAGAACGTAACAGACCACACTTTGGTCAAACTTAACAATCAAATAAATTTAAATGAATTAAAATAGAACTTAAATTAAACGTTGCTTCGCAGAGCAATTCGCGGAAGTTGGCCTCTACCGAAAAGGGTGCGTAGCAAGGTATACTAAATACTACCGCACTTTAATTTATTTTACAATGCAATCACGTAGTAAGCACTATGGCTTATAAATTTAAACTGCTAGCTGGTCAGGCGAACGTTGAGCAGCGTGACCGTGATCTGAGGCAAAGCTCTCACACACCGAGAGGTTTCTACCTCTGGCTTAAATAGTGCTTGGCTGAACTTCAAAAATTAGCATAAGCTAAAAACGCGCGCTTCTTCTGACAGGAAGTTGAAGCAGAGAGGAGATAGAAAAGATTTAAATTAAAATAAACTTGGTTAGTTTAACTAAAACCTTACAAACTTCCCGCCAGAATTGCGATAGTTAAACTACTTTGGTCCAAACGGACCATGTTGAAAACTAGCAATTCTAAATAGTCGAAAATTTCACTGTTCTAAACTTAGGCCAACTCTTACAAGGCAATATATGTTTGTGTAAAATACAGACGAAATTTTCTGGAACAACAATCTTCAACATTTTTTTTTTCAAGTCTTATTCTTCAAACAGTCTTACTCCTTCCAGCAAAATCTGGAAGGAAAACAACTTTAGTATGACATAATAACAGAATAATTCTAAGTGGTACAAATCCTTATTTTTTTTTTTTTGTGTAATTTTGCACACACACATTATCATTCAAGCACAATTAAATTCTTCCCCCGTATGCTCTCTCACCGGTGTTGGATGTAAAGCAAACCGCCATTGCGGGTTTTTATGTGTTCGGGGGTGTTCAACTCTTCCACCTACAATCGACTAACATTAGTTAGAACTTGACATACGAGACCTGAAAAAAACGCCCTATAACCAGCTAATCCTAAGGTTCTCACTAGCTTTATGTCTAACACTTTAAGTGTATTTGGTGGAGAGCCTAATTAACACTTGCATTCTAAAATAGTCAATCTTTAACTTTTCATGCATACAAATTCGCAGTTTGCACACAACATTCACATTAATATTGCACTTAACGTGCATTGCTAGCATAATATTATTTGTTACATTTCATAACACATTAACAATTTCATAGCAATCCTGAAATGCAAATAGAGGTTAAATTTCTAAGCTTACAGAAATATAGGTTAAATTTCTAAGCTTACAGCAAGTGCTTCCTATTCCTTTCTCAAGGTACTTTCTTGAAATATCAAATTACATTGAATTAATAGTCTACAGACTAAATCGTGTTTTTCAATTTTCCGAATTTTCATTCTAGACATTTTACAAGTCTTTAGACAAAGCGTCATACAAAATCATTTAGTTAACATATTCTTTTCAGCAATTCATTGCTTTTACAGAATTAATCTATTTACAAAACATTAAGTGATTTTAAATCTTTGAAAATTACAATTTCTTTTAACAAAACATTTTACTTTCCATATGAGGACTTATCGCTCACTTGGCGTAAAAGTCAACCTCGCTTGAGGTAAAATCAGCCCTGCAACTTGCAGTATACTCAAAAATTAACTAAACTTTTGAATACGAAATTGTACTTATCTTATTATGATCGTCCATCCTTTTCTTGGCCCAATCTTTAAAACTTGAGTAAGTTGTGGCCTGGTTCAGTTTCCTCGTTTTTCGTTGTTCTTTCGGAGCCTGCTCGTCTCTTTTTCTTTTGAAATTCCGTCGTTGTATCCTCGGCAATTTCCTTTGTAGAGGAGGTTGCTCCGCTGGACGTTTGGTGGACTGGGCCCTTCTCTCCTGGGCCCTTGCTCGTTGCTTGTCCTGGTTCCTGCTGTATTCGGGAAGTTGATTCTCAGGCTGCAATCGACGTTTCTTGCTTCTCAGGCACCTGTCCGATGATTCCACAGTTCTTTTGGATACATTGGGCTTCCCTTGCCCATTCTGCTTTCTTCTCTTGGTGCGCTCGTAATTCCGTTCGTAGATTTGTTCACCTGCATCGTGAGACTTTCTTTTGAAACCACCTTTTTGGTTCTTATTTCTTTGTTGGGGGGGAGCTTTCTTCTTCTGACATTTCGATGCCGTTGTAGCTGGTTCCTGCTGTTTTTGCTGACGTATATCTTCCTGGCTAGTCGATTGCCTCGGATCCTGAAACGAATCTTTAAATACAGCCATTTTGCTGCGATTATAGAACGGTTTTATTTGGTCCACATTCGCTTTGAGCGTTTGACCATCATTTCTTTTTAATATAACCACTGCCCCCGTAATTTGTTCAATTGTGAACGGGCCTTCAAAACGCGGAAAAAATTTCCCCACCTTTTCCTCTGGGGCATTTGACAAGTTGTGTTTAATCTTCAACACTTCATCTCCCACATTGTACTTGACCTCTCTTCTTTTTAGGTCATAGTACAATTTCTGTTTTCTTTGGGCCATTTCTATATTTTCCGTCGCTTCCCGTATTAACTTTTGTATATCACTCATTTTAAATTCTTCTGCCCTTTCCTGTACAAAGAACAGTTTATCTAGGGGGGTCAAGATCTTTCTTCCTAAGAAGAGTTCAGCGGGTGTTTTTTGTGTAGTATCGTGTTTGGCGGTCCTAAGTGCAAATGCAAATTCATTTATATGGCTATCCCAGGTAGAGTGATAGTTTTTCACATAACTACGAATTATTTTCACTACATTTCTATTCACCCGTTCCGCTATGTTTGACTGCGGACGATACGGGACCATCTTTAGATGACGTATGCCCAGTTTTGCACACATTTCCTCAAACATTTTACTAACAAACTGAGGACCATTGTCTGAAATAACTTTTAGGGGCGCCCCGTATTTTAAAATATACTTATTTAGAATTGAATCTACTACAATTTTTGCAGACGCGCGTTTTAACGGAATTAACTCTAACCATTTGCTAAAATGATCCACTATAACTAAAAGATATCGGCTTTTATTAACTTTACTTCGAGGGTAAGGTCCAAGTAAATCGATGCCTATTATTTGATTTGGGAATTCTGATTTAATACTATTTAGGAACCCGGCCGGGCGGAAATTAACATAATTATTTAATTGACATGTTGGGCACGACTGGACATACGCCCTAGTAAACTTTTGCAGTTCTGGAAAGAAAACTGCCTCGCGAACTCTCTGAACAGTTTTTCTTATACCTAAATGAGCCGAAATGGCACAATCATGCAACTCTTCTAATACATTCAACCTCATGCTAGCTGGGATAACCGGTCTATATTCATGATTCTCATTAGTAGCTTTCGTATAGAATAACAGTCCGTCAATTAATTCGTAATTTTCGGCCCTATTTCTTATCGGCACAATATCCGGATGATTGAAATTCTCAGGGTCGGCCAAATAATTGTATATATTTTTGAACTCCGGATCTTTTTTGAGTTCGGCTATTACTGTTTCACGAGAATCTAATACTTTGGATGTTAACATGGCTATCTTAATTACACTTCCATTTTCATCTAAGTTAATTCTGCTTAAAGCATCTGCCACAACATTTTCCTTTCCCGGCGTATGTTTAATTATTAGGTTATATTCCTGTAATTTGAGAGCCCACCTTATTAATCTGGGTGATAAATTTTTTCCAGAATAGAGTCTAGTGACCGCCGCGTGGTCGGTATATACAGTTACTGGAGAACTTCCAAAGAACACACGAAATTTCTGTACTGATGCTAACACTGCGAGAGTTTCTCTCTCTGTTGCGGAATAGTTTCTTTGGGTTTCATTTAATGTTCGGCTGAAAAAAGCCACGGGCTGACCATTTTGGGAAAGCACTGCACCAATCGCGAAATCTGAAGCGTCCGCTGAAATCTCTAATCCTTTATCCCCTTCTGGAAATTTTAAGACGGGAGCTTGAGTCAATGCGTCTTTCAATTTTTGAAACGCCAAGTTGGCTTCTGCTGACCACGAAAACCTAGCTTTTTTTCTTTTCAACTTTAGCAGTGGCTCAGCTATTTTTGCAAAGTCTTTAATGAAAGCCCGGTAATATGAACACATCCCGAGAAACGACGATAATTTCTTCGCTGTTTTAGGAACAGGATAATTTCTAATGGCTACTATTTTTGACTGATCCGTTTCGATTCCCTTTTGGGAAATTTTAAATCCTAAATAACGTAACTCTTTTGCGGCAAATTTACATTTAGACGCATTTATCTTTAAACCAGCTTCGTTTAACAATGAAAATACTTTTCTTAAATCTTGTAAGTGTTGTTCTAGAGTACTACTCGTAATTATAATATCGTCTAAATATATGAAAGTGCTTTTACCAAGGACTGGTCTTAAGACGATGTCCATACATCTTTGGAACGTTGCCGGCGCGCCGGATAATCCGAACGGCATTCTAAGAAATGCGTACGTACCAGATTTCGTTATGAACGCGGTTTTGTGTACGTCCTCGGGTTTTACCCCAATCTGAAAATAGCCACTCGTGAGATCTAATGTAGTCATGTATTTTGTAGACGAAATATTTCGAATAATTTCTTCAATTATCGGCAACGGATATACAGGATATTTTGTAACTGAATTTAACTTGCGATAATCTATAGCAAAACGCCACCGCTTCGGGTGCGTAATCGGGTAATCATTATTTTTCTTACACAGGACAACGGGGCTAGCATAACTGCTAGAAATTGGCGTGATGATTTTATTCTTTAACATCTCTTTAATATGATGTTCAATTATTTCTTCTTTTGTCCTATCATATCTATATGGCTTTTGCCTAACTGGCTGAGCGTCCCCCGTGTCAATGTCGTGGTTCACCACCTGCGTAAAGCCTGGTACATCACTAAATAAATTCGCAAAGTGACTTACCAGACCTTGGATTTTCTCTTTTTCCTCTGCTTGTAAATGTTCCAAGTCCAGCTGCGGGGGCTTATCATTCTTCGCTTCAATTGGCTTCATATTTAATGTTAGTTCTCCCCCCTTGAAATCAATTTTTGCTTCTGCCAAACTAAAAAAGTCCACACCTAGAATAATACAAGTCTGCAGGTTACGCACAATATAAAACAGGATTCTTACCTGTTCGTTGTTGATACGCACGAACAATGGTACTTTTCCTAAACAGCTACATTTTTCTCCTTGGGCCGCTATGACATCCGTGTCTCTTGCACTAAAAATTCTGTAACGTCGAAAGTGCTTCTTAAAGAATCTTTCCGATACGAAGCTGCTTTGGGCTCCTGTATCCAAGAGGGCTGTCGCCGGTATGTTGTTGATTAGAACTTCAATCTTCGGCAAACTCAAATTCTTAACGACCACGGTGTTTAAATTGATTTTGGAAGGGTTTTGCGCTGCTTCGGACTTCTTCACCTTCCTCGAAGAAATCCCTCTTAGTTTAAATTCTTTTTCTTCTGGTTGCCCTCGGAATCTTTGCTTGTTCTTCTATTAAATTCCCTTCGTTCGCCGCTCGCTTTAGGAGACACATCTTTCTTCGGCCATTGCTTCGCCTTATTCCCGTAACTTTGATTTTGCTTTTGCTGCGGTCTTGGCGAACTCCACTGACTTCTTCGCTCAAATTGGCGTCGTCGTTCGTTGTCGGCTGTTCTTCGGCTTTCAAATTGTACCGCGAGCTCAAATAATCTGTCTAATGTTGTTGGATTTCTTAGTTCGATGAAATCTTGAACTTGGGGCAGTAGCCTAGGAAGTATAACTTGAATAATTTCAGGATCCGGGCGACTTCCATACAAAAGCTTGAAAACTTGAATTTTCCTCAAAATAAAATTAGACAAATCTTCTATTCTTTCTTGGTATCGGCTAAACAGTTCAGCTTCCAATCTGGCTCGATCTCGCACCACGGGAAATGCTTTCACTAGAGAATTCTTGAAATTTTCATACGTGTATGTGGGGCTTCCTGGTTCCCCCAAGAGATTCTTTCCGATGCACTTGAACCAACTTAGCGCTTGGCCCTTCAAAGCGCTGGTAGCAAGAGCGACTTTCTGAAATTCGTGGACTGGATATAGCATGAAGTGGGAGTCTAGCTTTTCCAGGAAATTGATTACGGCTGTCTTGCCGTCAAAACTTGCCGCTGGCTTCATGGCTGCTCGCATGGTTTGTACGATGTAGCCGAATCCTTCTATGCCAGGAGGTGCTATCTCAGGATTCTGGACAGGTACAGCAGGTGTCTCAGGTTCGTCTTCTTGTTGTTGAGGCCATCCTCTTCTTTTTGTGCGGGCGCCACTATCAGGACTTAGCATTCTGTGTGTATTCTTTGAGAACATGGTAAATTCTGTAAAGGGTTCTTATCCTTACGTTCTAAGTCCTGAACTGGAACAGGGAGCGGAAGGTACGCTATGTTCTGATGTAACTGCTGGGCTGGAGAATAACTGCACGTGAAGGGATTTGAAATCCTCTTTTATTCAATCACTATTAAAAACAAACCTCCCAATTCGGGAGAGATACAGAACGTAACAGACCACACTTTGGTCAAACTTAACAATCAAATAAATTTAAATGAATTAAAATAGAACTTAAATTAAACGTTGCTTCGCAGAGCAATTCGCGGAAGTTGGCCTCTACCGAAAAGGGTGCGTAGCAAGGTATACTAAATACTACCGCACTTTAATTTATTTTACAAAGCAATCACGTAGTAAGCACTATGGCTTATAAATTTAAACTGCTAGCTGGTCAGGCGAACGTTGAGCAGCGTGACCGTGATCTGAGGCAAAGCTCTCACACACCGAGAGGTTTCCACCTCTGGCTTAAATAGTGCTTGGCTGAACTTCAAAAATTAGCATAAGCTAAAACGCGCGCTTCTTCTGACAGGAAGTTGAAGCAGAGAGGAGATAGAAAAGATTTAAATTAAAATAAACTTGGTTAGTTTAACTAAAACCTTACAAGTTTTGTTTTTTGATTCGCTTATTGGAGATAGTATAAAGGAAACTTTAGTTGGATTGGATTTTTGGGCCTTATTTCAGTAAAAAATGTGTAAGCGTAATAAACAATTCAGTCTGATTCACAGTATCAAAACCAGTGACTACGGAACTATGATACATATGTATATGCATAACTTATTTTGATTTTACCTTATCAAGAAGACCCACATCTCTTTTTTTTGATTTCATCATGTCAAATCACCATGTCCATTCGTTGATTCTAGCATCAAATTCTTATTGCAATGAATTTCTGTAGAAGAACGATATAGAAAAAACTCATCCAGAAGTAAAATATATCAAAAAGAAGTTACATGTCTGTATATGAAGAAACTATGAAAAGATGACTTCTTCGTGAGTCAAATACATCAAGGCTTTACTAAACTAGTAATATATTTTAAGCTAGTGATTAATTAAATTCTAGCTATTCCAGTGACTGAATGAATGAGATCCTTAACCAATGCCAATCACACCCAAATTCGACTACCCAGTGTAACTATACGTGTATTTTTGTCGTTTTCCCCTGTGTAGTGTAAATACGAATAATTTCCCTTAAGTTCCTCTACAGAGATATCTCTTTTCTTAGTGCATAATAATGCGTATTTTATCCATTATTAATTTGGTCAAATATAATAATATTTTGCACTGCATTTTATTTCAAATTAATGCAACTTTTTCTTTAATTCTCTACCTCTAGAATTTCAAAGTTCTTGAAATTTATGAAAAGCCATATTATTTCGTTCAATTTGTATGTCTAACTCGCCTCACTCTTTACGTCATACTTCCTTTTCCTCTGATTATCCCATTTTAGTGGCATTTCGTGTTTGTCACTAACTGTCTGAGATCGAAGCAGTGAAAACCTCGTGGGCATGCCAGCCATGTCTCTTATAAATTGTCCACAAGGAAAGTTAAGACACCTCTTGATCTAAACGAAACGGTGTTTCTCTTGACTTTTGCTTATCCTTTGAAAATCAGTTTAAGGTGGCTAAAAAATCAGTGTTGGTATCATTATCTGAGATAGTCCTATATAAAATTCCCTCTGACAATAAATTCGGAACGATTTAAAAATTATGTTTGGGAAAAGAGGGAAGATTAAAAGCGCGGTCGTTACTTTTTAAAATAACTCCCTAGACAGGATGTGGTAAAGTCTTCAGAAGCTGTTAGAAGAGTTATAATTTATTATCCTGTCAAAGCATTTTATGGTAGACATTTAGGTGCTTTTAAGCTTTAGCTGATGATTATTTTCTTTCGGTATTTTAAGATCCCTTCTGTGTAAATACAGCAGCGGGAACCGATACCATTATTCAAATTCCATTAAAGATTTTAATTAATACAAAATAAAATATTACAGTTTATAATTCTGTTAATATAATAATTAGAAATATATGTAAGGTAGAAATATTTAATAAGTGGCATGATGCAGTGATATTTTATGTGCTTCAGAGAAATTTTTACATAAATCCCATTTAAGAAAAACATAGCTCTAGATATTGCGCGGGTTCGATTCAGTATGCAAAGGTTTGGTATGTATATAGGAAGCAATGTTTACGTGTTGTCGTTTATACAGAAATAAGACACATGTTTTGCTAAAGCAGATTTAATAACTTTCTTTAAGGATTGTTCTTTTGTATTCACACATCTCAGCTTAGTGGTTAACACCTAATTTTAAGCCTACTGATGTTCGAGAAGCCTTTAATCTTCGGTGGAATGTCTATGTAAGAAAAGTTAGAACAAGATGGGAATAAGCTTTCGGGCCACTGGGGACTGAGTATAGGGTAATACAAGTATTATCTAAAGTCGTTACTAGTGCAAAGTAACAATCTACAAGGTCTTCGTCCTTTTATGAGTACCTACACTAAGGTAAGGATTTGTTGATGGCATTTATTTTTCATGTTTGTCTTGTTTTTTTTCCGAAATATAGATTTTGATGAACGTATTATGAAGTTTGGAAGTATTAGATGTCTCCAAAAGCCGAACTCATTCGAAGTTGGTCTGACACTATGATATACATGCGTTGAGGTGCCGAGAAGCGGTATTGCTCTGATGAGTCCTTTTTGATGCAATGCAATTATCTAAGGAAGAATTCACATTAATAGGAGGGAAGAGGCCATGCCCACATGCGAAATAATTTAAACGCAAGTGAGAGTAGCAACTAACGCAGATTCGTAACCTGAATATGAAACCGAAAAGATATAAGAAAGGTATCATAGCTAGGAAGCTTAGAAAATAAACTGCACAGAAGGTGTCATTAAGAGGACAATTATCAATTTAAAATTGCAAGCTGATTGCCTGTTTCTGAGCATTTTGTAAAAATTCAGATTACGAAACGGCATGCATTTTGTTAGCGATGAATAAAAGCTTTAAGAAATTAAATAAAATATGCGCAACTTTTAATTTATAGCCAATAGTTTTAAAAAATAATCCTAAGTTGAGTCCAGTCAAATGAGATTCATTCTTATATTCGCTCTCACCGAGGCTATTCTCAAAGCTGTGAGACTGTAGACAGCTATTTCTGTTTCAGTTTTGTATGTGTTTGCTTCTATAGTTATTTAATTAGGAAGTATTAGTCAAAAAATTAGCTATAAATTATACACCGAATATTTTTAATTTTGTGTGTCACTCTTTCTGCTTGGGAATTTGAAAATTTCTGTTCCTCACTGGAAAAAAAATGACTTTTTTGTGACTTCTTGCTATGAAGAAGGAATCCATTTCAGACTCAGAAACTGAACACTATTTTTTACTTTCTTTGTGTATTAAAATATTTTTACGATTAAGATTTACTCATTTGATGAAAAAATATTGTAAAATTCATTGGGAAAGTAATAAAATTTTATGATATGAAGTCACCTTGAAGGTAATAAAGGCAAAACACTAAATATTTTATAAGTAAGCTTATGAACTAACTATATGAAGACAATGTGACAATATTAATGGTCTGCGTGTTATACTATTTTCTGTATTTGTAAATCAGAACCACAAATATGATTTATATCAAGAAATATTATACTGATGTAGGAAACGAAAGATTCGAAATTATAGTATGGGGAAAAATGACTTAACCGCGTAATTTGTAACATGAAATATATCCTGCTTGTTATCAAATCCAAAGAATAATTTAGGAAAGCATTAGAACAACTATTTAGGAAATAAATTCGCTCTACTGTATGGTTATTGAAAGAGACCAAATAGCCTTTACAGTCTCAAGAATTTTGAGTTATACGAGAAGCACAGGCAGCACATTCTGTTAGAACACTTATTTAACATCAAAATATTTATTGCATGCTTACCACAAAAAAGAGTGCGCGTAAAAAGAACTTATTTTAAAAAAATTCAGTAGCACTTGTAGATGTACACAAAACACTTTAACGAATACAAAATGCGTATTTATTTAATCTTTGGAAATTCATCGGAAACTTGAGAAATTATAATTGGCACACGAATTATCTAGCGCAAAATCCGCAAAATACTTAAATAAAAGAACTCCCTAATTTCATTTCTTATTTAAAAATGCATAATAAGTGTAAATAAATCAACGATGTTTAACTATTGCGAACTAAAAAATGTTTCGTTAATGAACTTGACCTGAATGCTTCATCGACAGAACGGGAAAATAAAATTAAGTAGAAAAGAGGAGAAAAAATCGAATTTCTCAAATGAAAAATTAATGATTTTTTTGTATAGTCACTTCTGCTCATTCGCGTCAGACTTCTGCAGAATAGAATTAAATTTTATTCCTCCCCATTTTTAGCTAACTCTCGTTAAATCCAGAGGTAGAAAAACTGCATTGAGTTGTAACATCTGCTAATGTTCGTCATTTTTCCGTGCGTTAGTGCTTTTTTCCCCTTCTTCATGCTTCGATGAAAACCGTAACAAGAAGCATTTTATTTTCTTAACGCTTTACATCTTTGAACTCCTTCAACTGGATGTTCGGCTAATAAAAATATGCGTGGAAATTTAAATCGGATCTAGTATTATGAATTGTTTTTACTTCGCAGTTTAAACAACACACAGAGCTTCGCTTTCAATGAAAACTCAATTCTTTTATGATATCTTTTTTCATTCAGAAGTTGAGTGTAATTATTTTACTGAGGTTCCCCTCAAAACAAATAACTACTTAGTCAATTTTTCCCTGGAGGTAACTAATGACTTCATTACTGAGATTCATGATTGAAACAGAGTTAGAAAGAAAATATTTTTTAGAAGGTATGAATGCTACGAAATAGTTTAATAATTAATGAGGATTTAAATTAACCGAGTAATGTTAAAACGAGTTTCTACTTTTTTTAATTTTAAATGGTAAAAAATTCTTTCATATCGCGTGAGTCATTTGAGTACATTGAAGCATAAATATTTAAGAAAGTTAATCGGACTGATAAACTATATTTCGCATGAGATTCTGACAAAGCAAGACTATAACATGGCCAGATTGTATCAAGAATCCATACCCTTGTGAATTAAAGTGAAGGATTTCGTGGAGGATTTTCCGACAGAAATTGACTTGTATTTACGTTGCAATTGTGGTAAATCAGGAAAATCTTGTGAATTCATCTTTTAAATTTTCTGGAGTCGAATACAGGTCCAACTTCAATGTTAGGAACATTTTTCTCTCGACCCGTGCTGTCTGAAAATCAAGTTAGTCTACTGTTGGTTGGACAGGGATATTCTTATCACGTTGCGGATAAATTACCAGTAAATTGATTTAACATTAGTAACAGAATTGTTCAAAGCACTGAATGATGTTATTCTCTACTAAGTTCAGTCACTGGATAAGCAAATTGGCTACATGCCTGTTTTCACTTCCTTTCATCCACTTCCTTCATTTCATCTCTCATTCATATATTGCAGTATTAAATAAACTGATATGCAAAACATTTTACTAAGAACTAATTGTAACATGGTTACGTCAATAATGCATGTTAATAAAGAGAGTAACGATAATGGAAATACACGATTAGAAATAGTATATTTTAATGATTTACTGTCAGGAAAGAATGTTGTAGGGTTATTTTAATTTTCTAATAGTTATTCTTAATTTTGAAACCCTTTATTTTAAATTCTTGCATCACAGCTACAACTCCATACCAGGATGCGTTTTCAATATCGCGTTTTACGTAAATGAGGCTGAACTAGTATTTAATGGGAAGTTCAGTCACCTTCGGAGAAGAGCTCAGAAGTTCTCAGTAGAGTATGTTCTGCCTTCGGCCCACGTCGTTGCTTTAAGCCTATTTTGCCACGTTTTGTCTTACGTGTATGTTATTATTCGCCGGTGAGGTTTAGTTGCTGGCCAACTCAGTTAGTTATTTCTGTACACCTTCGGCTAAATTTTAATTAATCAGAACTGATTCATTTCCTTATTTTCTATCTTAAGTTAAAGCCCAAGTGAAGGCTTTCCTGTGAGCCAGAGATGGGCAGTCTGTCAAATACTCCTTTGAGGGAATAAAAGGTATTTTAACCCTTCCTTGGACTTGTCTTGGTAGTTGTAAGAAAACCAGCGAATAGTCACTAAACTCTTCCCCGAAGTTCTATCTTCTAAGGATACCTAAATTAATAGACCTTTATAATGTAACCGTAGCTTTAAATTTCTGGGACCCCGAACAAACATAATAATAATAATAATAATTCAGGTTAATATTACCTATCAGAACATTATCGTAAGCCAATATCCCAGTTGCTTACAAGTTTCTGAGAATTGTTTTCAATGCTTCAAGTATCAGAATTATAATCAATTTATTACGAAATCTATTCAACAAAAAATTATCCAATAAATTGGTTGGTATATCCTGAAAAATGAAACGTGAATGTGTCGCTTACTTAACACAAAACAGTAAAAGAAATCTCCGCGCAAATTTCCTTTGGTTTTGAATTAGCATAAAACGCTGTTCTGTTTCGGATTTAATTTTATAAAGAAATGCCTGCAGGTCCGAAAATGAACGTATAAACACTATAGTAATTTTAAAGCAACTTTAATTATCGACAGCAAAACATATATAATCAATTTAAGAAAATATTTACATAGAGTAAATTTATGTTTGTAAGCCAGAGACAATATTTTAAGCTCATGTTTTCGTAAAATAATAAGAAGAGGTAATACTATAAGCTCATTTTTCGTAAAATACGTTTTGCAAAAGTTAATTCGGTCCAAGCAATCATATTCAGCATATACCTGAAATATTTACATTAATTTATAACCATAAGGAGCAATCAAATTTGGCATATCGCTTATAAATTTAAATATCAGTTCAGCACCAAAATGAACAATCACATTCATCACAGTGTCTTCTCACACAACTCAGAAAACTTTTGTGGGAAATGAAAATAAGTAAACTTATATCTTCCAATTAACAAATGTTTTCAGAGCACACAGTCTGAGATAATCAGCATACATGGCCCCATTGTGACAAAAACGGCATTAAAACTCTCTTTAAGCGCTAATTTGCTACATCAGAGTTGCTAATTAGGTGAAACCTAATTACCATATTCTCCACCTTTATCTTTGTTTCACTCGAATTCTTTCTGCGCTGCACTAGTAAATGTTTCGTCATCTTCTATTAAAAGTCGTTTCTTCATAAGATATCAAGGTTCATAATTATTCGATATTACCTAAAATATAAGAGCATAAAATGAAACATTATTTAATAAAATTAAATATTTAGTCGTCTACAATGGTGGCTACGATACATTTTGTAATAGAATAACCGAATAAATATTCAAGAATGCACGTGAAACGTGATTTTGGATAAAATTGGCACCTTTGTTATCATCCAACAGAAGTAAAGAAGTAATAAAATGTAAATGATATCGTTTGTAGCTTTGTAATTATTTATTAATTTTAATTCTATATTGACTAAAGATTACCATCATTTTCGACTATATTACTCAGAAACTACGTATGTAAATTTTTAATGTCACAATAAGTGAATTTTGGAAACCTGTTCAGAAACTTAGATTTCCTTTCGTAAAAAAGCAGCAGGATATGTTGTCTAGTTATTTGACTATTTGCATATGTAGGATTTTGCTTGCATATCTTATTATAGTGTTTTATACAGATAAATGTTAACCACACAGGATTACCAAGTCCCCCCCATCGGCGGGTACTTAGCCGACTTAGGCTTGGCCACTACTAAGGCCCGAAGTGGTGGCCAGTTTACTAAGGAAGCACCTAATAGGTGCGCCACTGTTACCTCCTCTCCACTGTTCTATGAATAGACAGACAATTACAACCATGCCTTCTCCGGGATACGAGCTCGGGCTCTTCGGTATCTCAGTAGGCTCCGCTATCCACTATACGTCTGGGTTGCATTTCTTGATAAATAATTGGTAAAAACTTTAAACAATCTACAAATCTATCAAACTGAAATTTTGTGTTTTTTTTTTTTTTTTTTTTTTACAAAGTCTTTACAAATAGCTGCCGTCTGAATATTTGTTTTTCCGTAAAGGCTCAAGAATTACTTAAGAACTTTGAACTTTGAACTTTGAACTTAAGAACTTAAGAATTACAAAGACTTTGGTTCCATTTATTTAAGAAACCTCCACTGGGATCAATTTGTATGCAATATATCCTCTTGTTCTGACGAGAAGATTTCATAAATGAAGTTCTAGCCTTTATTTATTTATAAGACTTAAAAGTAAGCTTCCATAAAAAATTAATCAAACATATTTTTTAAACATTTATTGATGCATTTACTATTTCTTGACAGTGCCTTAATCATAAAATGCATATAGTAATGCATTTTAAATTAATGTTTTTCCAATATTAAATTTTTCTAAGCATTAAATTTATGGAATATTTAATGTTTTTGAAAAGAAATATCATGTGTATAAAGTTATGAAGTCATTTTTGCAATTATTATTTAGCAATTATTTTGCAATTATTATTAAATACCAAACGTGGTGTTTACAAATAATTGAAATAGCACGATTTTCTTGTAAACGGTAGTGAAGAAAATAATTAATTCAAAACATAAACCGGCTAGTTACAGCAAGTTAATAACTTAAACAGCAGGATGTTCCAAGTCTTGTGTTAATGCTTACAGATCAAAATTTTGTAATAATTACTACGAGTCACTTTATTATTTTTTTCCATTTCAAAAGACTATCTTAGAATTCATCACTATATGTGTTTGAATTTAGAATTTTTCAGACAGCGGAAATAATTCTATAAATATTTATAACATTCTTAAACCACTATAAAGGTCTCAGAAAATGAAAAGGACACAAAATGAAATGAAAATTGAAAACTAATGAGTGAATATATTTACGTACAATCAGTTCTTCAAAGTTTATTAAATACTTAGGTGAAAAACTTCTTTGAGGTGTCTATTGGTTTTAGTTTGCGACAAATATTATTTCACGATGAATAGATGTTATTGTCAAACGCCGTTGTATAGAAAGAATTCATTTATATTCAATGTATAAACGTGCATCGCTCAATACAAAATAAATTATTAATTTGAAAAAGTGATATTATCTGGAATTCATAACAATATTTTGGAGCAAATGTTGTTTATACTATACGTTTCATAAATAAAATAAGTTTCTATTGAAATTCTTTTGAAGCTGAATTTTAACTCCATTCAACAGTAAAAAATTTATTTTCGCCATTTGGCAGCAGTAGATATTATTTTATATTAGAGAAAATAAGCGGAATATTTTTTATAGTTTTTCACATTTTAAAAATTTTCTAAACACTTAAAAAAGCATTTCATCTTTTTTAGTACTAAAGGTCTCCTCTGAAGTGTTAAGCTGTAACCTGAGGCTTTCAGACAGCAAGGTCTGCATGTGTTATGTATTCTTATGCAAAAACGAAATGCAGTTTAAATTAAGATAAGCAAATTTCGATAAAAAAGTGTGAATGTTTAAGGTTCATTTTAATTAATAAGCTGAATCTTTCTTGATCATCTGCTATTTTGTCCACTCCATCAAAAAATATAAATTAAGCTAAGTTAAATAATGAGCGATAACCGCAGTTTATAGAGACAATTTTCAAAACTTAGTCACGGGAC
>KK116753.1:644041-655487 GCA_000611955.2 Stegodyphus mimosarum | reverse complement strand
AAGTGCCAGCTGATGGTGAATTAATTTTTCATTTGGATTTACGTAAGAAGAGCGTTAGTACAGGATTAACACATTTTTTATTTCTCTAGTCCTTAGTATTTATTATTTTGACTTGTAAATATTAAAGAACTATGACATTATCAGGATACTAATGTCAGAGTTTTAAATTCACTTTTTTTCTTTAGTATTGTATTAAAGAATACGTGATGGCTCATTTATAAATTAAATACTAACTAATTTCACTTGCATTAGAATGCTTTAAAATCCATTTTATTAGTATGATTTACTTTCTAAACTACAAGCATGAATAATCTGATCTGACACATTTTCTCTGTAATATACTTCGGTTTACATATATGCAAGACAAAAATATGTAAATAAAAAATTCTAACTTTAAGTTGCAAAAACCACTTAGCTCTACATTTCAACTGGTTATTTCCCTTTTCTTATTTAATAGTAATATTTGCTTATAATAAACCAATCTAAACTGGTTACCCTTTCTTATCTCAAAGTAGTATTTGCTTATAGTAAACCAATAAATCTCTATTTTCAAAATTACATATTGTGTAACTTTTACATCAATCTCGTGGCGTAGATGGTTTTGCGAGTTGAGACTCGAACAACCAATAATGATTTTACAGCTTTAATAATTAGCAAATAAATAGATATCGAAATGGACTAACTCACGCTGAACTAAGATTCATCTCGAACACATCGCCTTTGTTTTCTGCACCTCTTGCTAGTTTGACCCTGTCGCACTGCTCTTTCTGACCGCGACAGTATCAAACTCATAAAAATTATGAGACAAACACGATTTGTGAGCCAAGATATTTGCTGCTCTAGATGTCAATTAAATAAAAAGAACGTATTTATATCTACCGCGACTGCAAGCTTCTTTTATTTATGCTTCATCTTCTATCATGCTTCATCTCCTATCTTCAATGTATAAGTAAAAAGTAAACTGTGTCCTTTCGAGGATTCGAACCACAGATCTCTCAGCTGCTAGCTGGATGTGCTAACCGCTTATAACTATAAAAGCACGAACTGGCGAATGCGCGGTAATACTTACAACTATATATCTGTCACTCAGAGAGTATTAATATCTTACTTAAACAGCTATAATGCTGCAAAACGCTTGAGTTTCGAATTCTTCACCCAATAATTACATTTTAAAACCGAGTTGCATTTAAAAAAATATCTTTATACTCTTCGTAGATCGCTATACTATCACAACTTTTCTTTTAGAAAAGTAAAGATAATTACAGCAATTTTCTATTAATATTTTTATTTGTTTACTTCTCAATAAATGTTTAGAAACATTTTGATGTATACGAAACAAGTACTGTGATATCAGCTGATATAAAAATATGCGATATATGTCTTAAATAATGAAAAAGATCATCTTTTACCTCAGTTATCATTTTTCGATAGCTGTTTTACTGAAAAAATAAGTATGAAACTCTTGACAGCTTTATTGCGTTTCATTTTATATCACTTTCACCAAATATGTTGTTCTTGCCTAGTCAATACATATGTTTATTACTAAGTTCAAAATTAAATCGCATTTTACATTGATAAGAAGCGTAGTGCCCCGCGTATGATTTTTTAAACGAAAATTCAGAGTAAAAAGATTAAAGAATTAAAAACAAAATTCAAAATATCCAATTTCCTGATAACGAAATTTCATTCTTGCAAGCAAACTACGCTAGAGATGTAACTTGGAATTTAAAGCAAATAATCTAGAAATCAAGAATTTATTTTTATTTACTGGGACAAAACGATTTGTGGAGCAACCTTGCACTATCACTTTTGAATCATAGTATTTTTTGAGAATATTTTAGTTTGACAAAATAAGCTTACTTTAAAATACATGCTATAGAAAAAAATATGCCTACATTCAAGAAACTTCATTTCGATAGTAAGAATGTAGTACATAGTGTTGCCAAGTAAAATAGTACGAAAGCATTTTCACGTATTTCTGAGTATGATTTGTTTTTCAGAAACGGTATCATTTTTGTAGTAAACATTTGAGTAATTTGGTTTTTACAGACTTTGTATCGAATACTATAAGTTTCGTATGTTGTAAAAGAATCGATAATTATCATCTGATTTAATTTCTATATTTATGAGCATTATTGGATTAAATTATTATGAGGCAAATAGACAGACAGGTAGATAGGCAGGTTGATATTTAGATATACTATAGATAGATAAAAAGGAGACCGAAAGCTGTTTAGCTAGAAATTAAATTTTTTCAACTCTAATTTTCATTATATATTTTAATTTTACAATTTTTTTACGTTTGCTACATATAATATTTTATATTTTTTTAACTATCATCTTCTTTAAAGAGCTATTAAGGTATTTCTCCTGCCTTCTTAGCTTGCTTTCATGGTGTAATTGTCAGCACACTCGGAGCGTATTCGAGAGGTATCGAGGTTCGAGTCCCGGCGAGGTCATTGCTTCTTTTTCATGTAGTTCTGCTGCAAAAATAACTTAATGTCTCTACAGTGGCCCCCAAACTAAAAACGGTGGTAGATGATGAGTCTTCTCCACCAGGATTTGGCGATTGGGTCCCCTTATCTCCAGTCACCCTGTAAAAGGGGGAGTATACAAGGTATTTCTCCCGCCTTCTTAGTATGCCTTCGTGGTGTCAGCAGACTCGGTGCGTATTCGAGAGGTCCGAGGTTCGAGTCCTGGCGAGGGCATTGCTCATTTTTCATTTCTCCTGCTTCGAAATAACCTAATGACTCTACAAGCTTTATGCTCTCCTTTCAGGTGTTTCAATTTTTCATGAGTTTTAGTCTGACTAACTTAAGTAACGTTTATCTAAAATATTTAAATATTTTCCAAGTATCTATTAATAATCACCAATCACTTTGTTCCTCAGTTGCATGGTAGCTCATTTGACTGAAGATTTCTCTTTGTATTGTATTTCTACTTCTAATACTACTACTTATACTGTATTATTCATGTTTCTTCATGAAATCTTTTGTAATGAGTAGACAACATCAAGCAGTATCCATATTATATGAGATTTCTAAGCACGGACTGCACACCTTCAAGCAAGACTGCTCTTTCCATCCTTAAGAAAAGCAGTAAATTGTTTTCTTATAAAGCAATGAATTTGCTGGTGAAATAATAAAGTTTAAAACCGTTTGTGAATGATTTGATTTGATTCAACAGCGATGTTCCGATGCACCTAATCAAATCAATGTTTAACCAAGGGCGTATTTGGTATGCCTCCTGCAACAACAAACAAAAGCCAGCCTTATTATCTATACAAATTACCGAAACAGTAAGCGGGTGTAAGATGCCTAAAATTTAATTAACCTAAAATTTTAAATACTCAGGAAAACTAGGATGCAGAAAGGGAATAAAAGAAAAAGATTAAAAAATAACATAAAATAATACATGAAATAAATCTAAAGATTCACACAAATAAATATTTATTGTAAATTAAAAATAACTGTTAGACTCTATAGAAAATACAAATTTCTTTCACTTACACAAGCAAAATATCCCTACTGTACGTCTATTATTAATAATAATTGTTTTGCACACTTTTCTTGAAAGGTAAACAGCCATTTTATAAAATTTTGCGAATGTAGTTTTGTTAAAATCAGGATATAAATCTCTTGCGCTCTACGTTAATAGACATGACTCATCGAAGTGTCTGCTGTCTTCAATATATATTACACTCTTTACATAAATGAAATTTTTGAAGGTTGGAAAACATTTGGAAAACAGATTTAAATAAGCCTTTAACCGCAAATCAATATCCTTATATATTTCTCCATTCTTGCCACCTGGTATGAATTTCAAATAATTTTTATTTTTCTGGGACAGTTTCAGCATTGAATCAATTCTTCAATAATTTCTTTTTTAATTCATGTTAAATTTTTTTAATCCTGGAATATTATTAATTAAACCTCTATCTCCAAAACTTAGCCAGTGCTTCAGATCTCTTTTGGCGTAAAATACAACATGAGCTTTAATCTAGAGCTTTACAGATTCTGATTAGCAAATAAGTCTTCGATATGTCTTAAATATTCAGTGACATTGTCAAAGCAAGCTTAAGTTACTTTTTTTAGTTTTCGTTTAACTATTTTCTGAATTTGCGTAACTAACGTGATATGGCATGTCCAACATAAGTTGTAGAATTCAGATCGCTTTTATCACATGTGGGACTCTGAAGTCTTTTCCACAGTATTCCCTGCAACCATGGAATTAAATACCGCTTCACCAGATGGCAATAAATTTATTTTAATTAGTCAGCACTTCAAACTTTAAAAGAATTGAAATTTTATAACTCTAAAGGTAGTGGGGAAGAAAAGCAATCAATTCAGTTAGGCCTCTTTTAGAAGAATTATTTGAAAGCATTAAAAACTACAAAAATCTCAGTACCAACATTGAAGCACAGGAAGTAACAACGAGACAAAACTACTGCTTGTAGTCTTCCTAAATGCAGATTCTTGTAAAGGTTTACAGCTGCAGTGTCTAGAATCATTACGTTTCTGAAATTTTGTTCTCTACTTTTCTTAAAATTTAAAATTGTCCAATAAGTGTTAATTCCTAAAGAACTGGAACTACTTTGCTAAAATAATTCACGTATACCGTAAGCGCAAACATACACCCAGATATACGCACAAAGATGAAGAAAACATGACGAGAGCCATTTGTCACGTGCCTTTATTTATTTGCAAAAGTAATGAGAGTTACAGCCGTTAAACGAGTGTAACCATCATTCCCAAAGGCTAAAATAAAAAAAAAGGAACAGCCAATATAAACGGGAAAGGACTCAATAATATTCGCTTTTCATGCAAAATGCTGTTCCGTAATTTTACTTTCCTTTCATTAAATACAGTTATTTAAGATTCTGAATTTAACATTTTTTTAAGAAGGGAGCTAAAATGCCCTAATTACATGAAACATTTCGTAATTTTACTTCATAAACTATAGTTCAATTAATTTGATATATGCTCCACAGCGCATTTCCTATCAACACTTTGAGCATTTCGTAGCATAGCTATTTTAATATGTTATGTAACAAAGTAACAAACATCGTAATATAATTTTCATTTGAGTTAGACATTCATCTAGCAAAGCAAAGATTTATTCATATAAAAATAAAAGTATTTATTCAGCATTCACAATGCAGCGTTATGCAAATCTTAGAATTAGGAAGAACCATTGTTTTTCGAGCAAAAAGCAACATCTTTTTTCAGAAACCAAATGCACTAAAATGCACTGGTTTTAGAAATATTTTTCTACTTTGCCCTCTTTTATTTTTAGGTTAGTCGTTTGGCAAACACTGACAGAGAAAACAGAAGAACACAAGAAAATGCTTTAAAGAAAAACGCATTTTGAGTAGCATGCAATTTTTCTAATATGCTTGTGAAATAATTTTTTATTGTTAAATTAAAACAAAAATTTTGCTGGTGATTTATTTGGCTTGTCGTCTTTAAAAAGAATTTAAGTTCAATTTTAATTTTGACTTAAATTTTACATTTATTTGATTAAAAATATTGATTGACAAAAATTTGATTTAAGTTATAATATAATCATTTAAAAATCTTTAAATTACTTTTCTAAACTTATACTGGTGATATATTCCGAATTTTATGGATGACTGAAACTAAATGTTTCACACTTTATACATAAAATAGATGGATATATAAGCAAAAAAATATCTGTACAATATTAAACCAAATTCTTTAACGCTTATTATTGTAACAAAACACTAGTACAGATAAATACGCATGAGCATATATACTAACTAGTACGGCACATATGTATATATGTGTGTATATATAATATATTATTGGGTGCATAGAAGGAAGGCTGATAACTTACATAATCAAAGAAATGGAATATGGTGTTAAAGATAGAAGATTACATCTTTTAAAAAATGTATCCTAAAAAAATTAAAAGGCGATTTCATTAAAAGTAGTAGAGGTTCAAGTAAGTTTTTAAAACTCTTGCTGCAACCAAACTTCAAAGCAGTACCTTATAAAAAGTAAGCATTTTAAAGAATAACAAATTCTTAATTCGGGAGAAAATCACTAGATGTAGTTACATGCAAAATTAAATAATTTAACAATTTCATAACCTCAGAAAATTAGAAAATACGCGTAAGACAAAATTTATACTAATTAGAAAATTATTTTTATAACACTTGTTTATGAATTTGTTACAGCTCGTACATGCCTTACACTACGCTACATTGCTTGCAAACGTTGCAATCTTTTGCTTTTTCACGCGAAGTCGGTTTCCTGAAAAGAATGTTGAATCAATAATTAGCATCTAATATCTTCTAGTAGCAGCATGAGTGAAGTTTTAATTTATATAGACCTACTTATATGGCTACAAGAGAAAAATAATGCCGTTTTTTGTCTGAAGACGTCATACTTGATGTGAAATAGACGTCATACATGAATACATAGAATAGGTAACCTCTTCAAACGATGAAATATCATAGTTACCTAATCAAAACAGTAACGTAATTTTCCGCCAGAAGTGGTGCAGTTCTGAAGGAATCTCTTATTTCCATATTTAAATAAACAATTTTATAGTAGATTTGGTTCTCTGCATTTTATAACCTCAGTTTTGCTTCAAATAAAAGGAAAAATATAGTTGTGTTTTTAGAGTTAAAATTCTGAAATCAATTAATGGGCGCTCAAGGCAAAACCCAAGACATGTCAAGGCAGCATAAAACAATTAATTCACTTTGTTTCACCTCATAATGCAGGAGTTCTCAACGTTCCCAAGCTGTCATATTGACCCTTGGGAGTCAATAAAATTTTAGAGGGGGTCAGTGATTATAAAGGGGTCGACTGAGAATACCCGAATATGCACCGGCATTGCATCTTCATAACGCAGAAAACGTTGATTAAAAAATTTATTAATAAAATTAAAAAACAATTAATGCATCATTAATTGTTTATTGACTTCAACTGAACTATCAAAACATGAGACTTGAAAACACAAGAAAATACAGTGATTTAAAAAACACAAAATTACAAAAATTAGTATGGTACACAAAGTTAAGTACACAAAATTAGAATTGACAACAAGAAAGGGACTTAAATATTTTTAACGAGGTGATTTGAAAATGCAATTAAGCAAAGTTATTCCCATATATGAAAACAGTACCTCAATACATCAGCGCAGCTGTCACATTCATTAAAATTGAAGTTTTCTGTAGTTAGAATCCGTGATTATGTTTCTGAAACCTTGTTTCTACTTTTAAAATTAAAAATAGTAATAATAGAAAATGATCAAATATGTTTACTAACAAATAATTAAACTTTCTTAGTTTAAAATAATTTAAACTATTTTATTTAACAAAACTATTTATTAACTATTCTATTTTGAAAACTATTTTTTCAGAACTTTTGCTTCTGTTTTAATAGTTACTTTTAAGTTTCCTATGTTCAATCATATATATATATACTGATGATGTTGTATGCAGCAAATTATGAAGAAAAATGTAAGGAGGTTGATGAAGAAAACCATTCACTTAAAAGAGGTAGGTGAATGAAAAGTATTGGGAATTTCTGTTTTAATGCTATTGTAAATCTCAAAGTGAATCTTAATTAATTGTCGGTTAATTTATAAGTTTGTTGAGCTGTTCAGGATATCAAATTTCATTCTGACTTAAACAAACACTTTTCCTGCCGATAATTAAAAATTGTTTTTATTAACAAGTCGTGTATTTCTATTTGAAACCTCGTCCAGTGAAAATAATTTAATCTCAACACTGAAAATTGGACTTAGTTTTCAGTTAAAAGATTATTTTATTTCTCTTTTTTTAGGTGTATCATGCTTGAAAGAATGATTCGCGGCAAATTTTAAAACATCAGGTGTTAAGATATTTATATCCACGAAATTCCCACATAGCAAAGGCTAAAATTCTCTAATAACTTTCTTAAATTTTGAAACATGAAAATCATCAAACTCTCATTAATTCTGTGTGTTGTTTGTATTACATATAAAACTGTGAAAGATGCACTTGCTCATAAATTTTCTTGAGCATCATTTCACAATTTTACGTTTATTTTAAATCCGTTCAAGATAGTTGCTTCTCCCAAGGTGTCGCACTAAGTACATGAACTAATTCTAAGTGGAAAAGTTTTATTAAGATACATATTACCTGCATACGTAGACTCGTATTAATTTAAGGATGTTTCATATTAAACTTCAACATTTAAAATATTTTCTAACATAGGCTTTCGAAATTTAAACTTCTTACTAACTAGTCAAAAGTTCCTTCCTACTACTAGGTGTTTCCTAATAATTTTAAATGGCACACAACCTTGCAACAACTCGAACAAGATTAACTTAAATATTTATAGTGTAACATACGTCTAAGTAATTTGTAATATTTGACTTAAATTAACATCGGTTATAAAATATGCTGAAAATTGCATAAAGATGATATTAATGCAGTTGTTCAACAAGATGTTTAAATTAGTAAGTCTCGTTACAATGACTAGCTAATTTAGGAAATAATGTTTCATAAAGCAGTTCTTCCCAAATACATGTTTAAAACATATTTTAACCTGTGTATCCATTACAGTTAATTATACATGGGTTTGGGAAACTAAACCGTGAATACCATTTTCCGACTTCTTGAAAACTTGAAGCGTTAATAGTTCGCTGTTGACCAAAAGCCTGATTAATAACTTAAAAATTGATCAACATATACTTTGTACGTTATGTACACCGTGTCTCCAAAAGTCCATACCTGGAGCTTATTTTAGCAACCGCTGGTCGTGAACATATATTTCCAATAATAAAAATGTTTCAGATGAAGGAAATATTAATATTTTCATACTTTTTATTATAAGCATTTAATTTCTCATACAATAAAATGTCTAACTTTTTATACGTTCCTCCTTTTCCTGTATATCTAGGAAAATACACTCATTATACCTATTATAAAATATAAAATGCAAAATTTTTGACTAACGTAAAATCAAAATTGACCGAGATATTTATTTTAATATCTGCGACTTTATTCTCAATTTCTATTGAAGGATGAAATTATGAATAAATTTAGAGTAATTTGATGTTGATTTTTTACCTTTAAATACCATTAAATGATTCTTTTGTGATTTGATAGTACTTTCAATTTATATATTTTTTTTTCATTTGGATGCCGAAAGAATTTTTCCACGAGCAATTTTTAAGTTCACTCATAAATATTATCATGAAGCTTTAATACTTTAGAATTTAGTCTGTTAATCGTAGAGAAAGTAGGGCTATTAATTTCGTTTTGGCATTTTGCGTGGAAAACTTTAAAAGTCTGAATCACTTTTCAAATTGTTGCCACCAAATATTATCGCCCTGTATTATATTTATAAAAATTAAATAATGAAGAATCTGCGTAAATGTGTGTATGTTTCTCACATTGTGATAAAACAACGGAAAAACAAACCCATGAAATTTTGAATAACGTACGTCTCCACCCGCATATGGGCATCTGGAAGCCCAAATTTGGAATTTCAGATTTGTTTTATTATCTATTGCATGTTTTGTAAACCATTTATGAGTTTTTGGTTAAGAAACTCAACGATTTCAAAGCGAACAAAAGCAACACTGTACGGGGGGAAAAATTATCCGTGACTGTGTATCGGAAATTCTAAAGATATGCTCTTTTCAATTATTTTGCCATACTGCTGTTGAATTAAATTTTATGGTTTAAGCGCTAGGAACATGATATTAAATAAATAAGGGTAAGACAAAACTTTAAAAAACGCCCCTATGGGAGTAATATAAAATCTGAAAGCTTTCCGAATTTTTTTTTTACTTTAATGTAAATAACATTACGAGTTACACTAACCGCAAACTGAAATCTGTCTGTGTTTTCTAAAACGGGAATTCTGTAAGTTTCTGTGAGTAAGATTTCTATTTTGAAAATGTTTATCTCTTTATCAGCATCTATATCAGCTCAATACTTAAGCACTAAAACGCATAATGTTGTTAGCACTAGAAATAAAATATGAAATCGAAGTATGAAAACAGTAGTTTTTATGAACGGGTACGGAAATGAATGCATTGATAACAAAGTAACAGAAAATTTTTTACTTCAGTTTGGACTGAAATAAAACAGACAGTGTGGAAAAGAATGACACGAAAAGCATAATTATTGCATCCAGAAGTGGCTAAGGGGTAAAATTACTGAACACTGGTAACTGGTTCACGAGGCATTCCTTCCTTTGGCGGATTTCATTTTGTGCGTAACCGTAAACAAATAAAGTATAATTATTGGTCGTAAGAAAAACAGCGCCTATTGATCAACGCTGTTTTTCATGCTCTCAAATTTTGTGTTCCGATGTTAGGACCATTGTAACAAATACATTGTTACAAAATTTAAAATATGTGTTACACACTTACACTGATGTGCAAACATTAAGGACGAAGTCGAAAAATTAGCGTATCAGCTGAACGAAGAGGCAGAGCGGACAGAAAGACCAATCACGAGATTAAGTAAGGTGACGTACGGTAGCACATGCGCAGATATGCAGGTAGACGTAATGGGGGCGTGTCTGAATAGTATAAAGCATGTTGTCGGTGTAAGATCAGTATTTCTGGCAAAGAGATTGCACGCCGTATAGCAGTTAAAATCACACCGAGTTGCTGCCTCAGCGAGAAATGGCAAATAATCAATCTGTTAGACGACATCTGGATGCTTTTACCCGAGGTCGAACCATTGGGAAGTTGGAGGAAGGCCGCAGTGTGACTGCAGAGTTCGGAATTGCACACAGCATCGTTTCACGACTTTGGAGACAATTTCAAACTACAGGAACAGCTATCCGGGGGTTTAGTAGTGGTCGTCCACGAGGAACCACACCCGCAGATGACCGGTATACAGGCCTTACAGGCCAGAAGAAACAGGCGGCAGACAGCGGGAAAAATCGCTAGACACACGACACAGGCGACTGGACGACCGGTATCGCGTTTTACCGTGGCCAGAAGACTGCACGGTAGTGGTCTGTTTGCACGACGCCCTGTACGGTGTGTACCTCTAACGCCTGCCCATCGGAGAAGGCGTACTCTGTGGTGCCGGGAACACCAGAATTGGAGAGACAATGAATGGGGACGAGTACTCTTTACAGATGAGAGCAGATTTAGTCTGAGTTGCGATTATAGACACATACACATCTGGACAGAGCGGGGAACACGCAATAACCCCTTCAACATCATCAAAAGGGACTGTTTTGGAGGTCGCGGAGTTCTCGTTCGAGCAGACATAATGCTTGGTAGCCGGACCAACCTTCATATCTCCCAAGGAGGTTCGTCACCTGGGACTGTTATTGTAATGAGGTTCTTCTTCCTTACATGCGTCTTTTCACAAGGGCTATGGGTCCTCAGTTCCTCTTCATGGACGACAACGTTCCACCTCATCGCACAGTTACTGTCGAAGAGCTGTTGGAGAGTG
>KK116753.1:539310-643127 GCA_000611955.2 Stegodyphus mimosarum | reverse complement strand
CGAAGAGCTGTTGGAGAGTGCAGATATTGAACACATGGATTGGTCGGCAAGGTCTCTGGATCTAAATCCCGTCAAGCATGTACGGAACTTACTAGGGAGACCCGTGGCAGCACGTAACTTATCGCCAGTAACGATTCCGAAACTGCGATTGGTGCTACAAGAGGAACGAGCAGCAGTGTCTCAACAGCTCATTAACAACCACATATCCAGCATGCACAAATGATGTGAAACTTGCCAAGCAGTCAGGGACGATCATATCCCCTATTAAGGACCGGATGTTTCTTGCTGGACACCCATCACAGGGATGCTTCGGCCTTCAGTCGCATTGCGCTCCATGCTACTTTTTCAATAAAGCTTCTTTTTATCCCTCTGATTTCTCTTTTAGTAAGTGTTGCTTACATTACTCATGTCCTTACGTATTGGGGATCTTACGGTATTAAATGTGTTGATTTGGAAAGCTTTTGTACAAAGTTATATTGAAAAAACCGCCTCGTCTTTAATTTTTGCACACCAGTGTATATACATAATTGAATGCACATAAAAGGATTTGTTGTGAACGTCGAATTTCATTTACAGGGCGCTACTTCCTTTGCTTCTTAGGAGCAGCTGCAACTTTCCTCGTAGCTCGTCGTATGAGATCTGCAGCGCTACTTAAGTTTCATAACATTTCACTCTTAAACACGATGAAAATAAACGTAGAACGGCGGGAGGTCACACTGCTTTGCATTGCATTTCTGTTATTGAAAGTGGCTTCGTATGAAATCTGAAGCGTTTGTTTGCTAACAACTCAACAAATGCTAATGTTTTATAACCAATTTTTATATATCGTTCCATTACAAAATTTGGCATCATAACGTAATGTAAACATATATATGCATTTTACGCATTCATGATATATTTAAATTTATAAATATTTTCTAGATTTATTGGCTATATAACTTGCTTGCTAATCTTTGTACAATTATCTTCAATATTTTTCTGATACATTTACTGATAAGAATCAACGTATAAGTAGAAACAAGTACTTTAAATTTTCGTTCTAATTAAGTCAACTGTATAAATGCCTCATTGTTTTATGCTTTAATAATATGAAATTGCAAATATAAGCTTTGCTTCTGATTATCGTCATACCATAAGGTTATGTTCTTATGATCCCCATTAGTTTGAAAAACTTGTAAACTGTCCTGACATTTTATTCAGACGTTGAAGTATACATAAAGAGACAAAATTGCTTAAGAAAATGCAAACAGTTTCAGTAAAACAAAAGCAAACTCCGCATTATTGTTTATGAATCATTTTTTAATTCTTAAAACTCATTAAAAAAGGAATTATTTCCTCCGTGTGTTTTCATATTTGTAGGCATATATTTTCACATATTTTGACACCTTACTCTCAAAGCTGAAGATAACTCTTGCAGGATACTAGTAAATACTAATTACCGTAGTGCTTTGCGTAGTATCTATAATATCCTGTGGAAGATGCTAATACCTATTTCTAAAAGGCTGACATACAAAAGTTGCATTCTACACTTAAACATAAATTCCTTCAGGAGGGATCAGATGCAATTGTCTGTCACCAATCATACTATTCAGTTACTTAACCTTTACGTTACAGCACTATCTAATTTTACTAATTTTCAATTTTATGAAATTTTCTGTATTAATTGTAATGAATATATTGCTACAACAGCCTTTTTAAAATACTAATTTACTTCCCATTAAGCAGTGAATACTTGTCAGTTTTCCCACCCTGGGCTGATTATGAAAGAGCTAATAACAATTTAACTAAATTTTTAAGGATCTCATCATAAAGAGATCAGAAAGCATTGAAAGTGGCTCCGTAACAATGTAAACAACGTAATCCGTGCCAAATTTTACATGTAAGTGTTTTATAATTATCTAGTCCAATGTTTAAAATGAAAAGTTGATTGCAAGTTTTATCTGCATTTGCTTAAGATGTATTTGGCCAACTTACTTCTATTTTTGCTAATGTCTTGGAGATTATTAATTTATTGTCACTTTATATCAATTAATACTGCGAATCTTAACGAAATGTAATAGTACAGTTTTATATTTAAGTTTCTCTTTGCCTAACGGGTCATGAGGTACACCAGCATATAACACTGATTACTTTAGCTCACAGTTACTTTAGCTAAAATAAACCACGTTTAACAACGGGGCTTCTGCTTTGCGATGTACAGCTATTGTTCGTTAAAATCACACTTATAGCTTTGGCTCTTGTCAAAGCAGATACAAATGAGGCTTACAATCTAAAATGCCACACATGACGCGGTCTCGGACAATAACTTCCTTCTAAACCCAATATGACTCCATCGGTGGCTCTAGAACAATGGTAGATCGACCGATTTGCGGAACTCAGCGAACGGGATGCCTGAGTGAACGTTTTCTCCGATTTTCTCATGCGTAACATAAATACCAGCAAATTTTTCTTACGAAGTCCCTAACGAAGGCCATCCCTTCGTTTAAACAGGTTTGAGCGTATACTTGTCATAGGAGTGAACTGGAAGGCAGAATAATGTATAACTTAATTCTATTAATGAAACTTGAAAGATGTGTGGCAGTGCAAATAGGAATACTGTTAAAAATTTCGCTGTATATTGAAGTTTTTGGTTGAATTGTGATAATAACTGTAATGACTGAGCATGTTTCATTTGAAAATTGTAGTTCAATTCCATACTGAGTTTGTTTTAACAACTATAAGATTTACTGATCCATTTTGCAGCAAAGAAAAGTTCAATATTCCTCAATAAAAATTAATAATGTATGTGGCGATATTTAAATATAAAAATTAAAGCGAGGATAATATTTTACAATAATACAACTCATTAAAATAAGTAAGAAACCTTTTTTTGGTATCGCAAATTATATATTTAATCTATGAAAAATGTGCAAAGGTCTAAGTACATTTTTGTTGCATAAAATCACATTGCTACGAAATAAAATATCATTAATATTTATAGTATTTCGCAGTATAATTTCTCCAGAGTAGTCACTATTGTCATTGAAGTGCCTTGTGATTATTTTCCTGGGCAATATGTTACGAAATCATATAAAAATGGGTCAATTTTCAGGCCGAGAGCGGATATAATGAAATGTAACATTACCTAATTTTGCATGCATTTCACATTTGCATCTTTTTCTTGAAAATATCACCTTTTTAACTATATTTTAACAAATTTACATTTAAAAAAGTTTTTTAAAAAATCAAAACTCCCCCCCCCGTCTCGTTTTTGAATTCACTTTTATAGTGGCTTACGTTTAGATTTCGACAACGTTTACTTAATCTCATTTAATCTAAAAAAATATTTTCCTCCATTGGCGGATATTTAGCCGACTTACTCTTAGCTACTACTAAAAATGGAAATGGTGGGCTCTTTACAGTGGAAGCACCTAATAGTTAGGCCACCCTTACCTCTTATGAAGAGACGGGCAATTACAATCATGCTTTCTCCGAGATTCGAACCCGGGCGCTGCGGTACCGAAGTAGGCTCCCCTAATCACTATACCGTCTGGGCGACAGAAACAAAATATATAGTATTATTTTATACCAGGGACTTGGTATTTTAATTTCTGTGCGCATGAAGGATTATGGCATTATTATAATTTATTATTATATGAATCCAACATAGTATAAGAAGAGCTGTATTTTAAATGATTGATTTCCCCTAGATTTTACAATTCAGAGTAGTTTTACCATTAATATAAACGCAGCTAAATATCATTAGCTTACAAATCGCAGTTCTGCAGCAGAGCCAATTGGAAATGAATATTCTTTCCATTGGTATAATGATTTCCCATTGTTTCATTTCTTCTTGTTCACTTTAGCTGTCAAATAACTAACAGCTTCATTGTAAACAAATATTTTCCCAATACGTCTGGCGAGAAAACCTTTCCCGATAGCCCTCCGCATTTTTTTCTTTCAAAGCAAAAAATGTATTTGATTTATTTATTAAATTGTTTGAATAGACTTTATGCAAAAGCATATTTTGGGTAAGAACAGTTCTTTTGTGATGTACATCATTTTCAATCAGAAACTGTCCTTATTATTATAATTAAACTGCAAAACAGCATCTGCTTAGATATTTAAAAAAATAAGACATATTCACACATCATTTCATCCATTAATATTTGGCCATAATTATAATAATGATTTTATGATAACTATAAGTATAATGTGTTTTTTTATATGTATATATACATAAAGTAAGGATTAATAAATACATTGGTCGACTAAATTAGAGAAACAAACTTGTTAAACGATTTTATTCCAGGCCGTTGAGTAAAATATTATTGAATTCTAGAAAGATTTCTCCGAATAATGAAAGCACAGCTACAGAAATCACTTGAAAATGTAAATTATCTGTAGTGATGTCAATATGAACGTCGCTGCAAAAATCATACGAAACAGATGATTCATTCGGCTCCGTAGTCTTACACAACTTGCAGTATTTTGTTTAGAAAACGAAGTTGGTGATATCCTTTCAGGGCACACGAAAAATAATATATAAAGCTATGATGCCATTAAGTCTGAACACATTTTATTCAATCATATATAAACAGCTTGTCTACGCGTTGTTACCTTTGATGTTTTACCCGAATTTAAAATTTTTCCTTCGTGAATGTCTTTAACATTTAGTGTTTTTCGCCTTTAATAAATCTTTCTCAAAGCATATTTACCGTATAGTTATTTCAAATATACGCTTTTGTATAAGTTTATAGCGTCAAACTACGACATATTAAAACGTTCAGTTATAGAAGCCCTCTTAATGTCAGGATTCATCGGTTGGTGATATTAAATTAAATGATTAAATTGGCATTAAATTTTAACCTTACAACGAAGATCAGGAAAGCGATTAAATAAAAAATTCTGTTTATTACGTCTTACGTACTTCAAAGCATAATTTATACGTACCTTTGAACAAATTCTCATCGTCTTCATTTAAATATGGGTCTTCATTTAAGTCATATATTAAATATAAACTAACACTCTCTACAAAATCGAAAACATGCAACGTGTATTATTATGGGCAGTAATGAAGAAAAAGGTATTTTAAAATTAAACTATAAGAATCATGAAGAGTATTTACATCATCATTACACATGGAATATTTGAGGTGCAGCTCTAACATTTTATCTCTGTTCTTTTCTTTTCATACACGTGTTTTCTATTTATTACTTTTCTCACTTGCAAAAGCCAGAAAAAAGAATGCAGAGAGAATAAAAATTTAGGCAGAAATATGGTATGGGAGAAAGTTGATAATGGAAAGATTTAACACCAATATTTAGATAAGTGCATTTTCGGAAATCCCGATGCTTTAATAGATAAATTTGGCTTTATTATTAAAGAAACGACTAGCAAAATATAACATTCAAACTCATCCGTGAAGACAATGTACTTTGTTTCCGTCCTAGCAGTTTAACTGGGTGTCATTTATCATGAAAACGAAATATTGCACTATACGCGATATAAAGCTGTAGACTTAACAGCTGCAAGCAGAAAATACAAGAACGAAGCAACTGGCATAAACATTCCAGAAATACACCTTGTACCTATAAATTACAGACTAGAGATGCAGAACATTGCATTTGTGCAATGTCAACTTTCTTTGCATTAATATAAAATGCCTACTTGACAAGTAATTTATACATTTCTTTACAACGGTGCCCATGGTAACTCAACAGATGCTTTAAAATGTAACTACGGTACTGAAAGCACGGATAGCATAAATCTCTATTATGTTTCTCAAAAAAACAAAAAAAAACTTTCAAGAGATTTGGAAAAGTGTAACTAATCTTCTAGAAGCTCTGTTTTAACTAGCAAGCAAATCTTGGAACGTCTTGGACAGCGCTTAAACTTCAAACCGAATTTCACGTTTCAGGCTAGGAAAAACTGCTCATCCTGACAAGTCCTTCATAAACCGAGAGTTATTAAATTATACAGATACATACGGGAAAATATTTTTATCCTAAAATATATAACAAACTATTACAATAATTGAATGAAATGATTACCAACGCATAATGATAGATAACTGAGTGAATTATAATTCCTCCATATCGATATTGCTATAAATAATAAAAAGTCACGGTTTCAAAAATATGAAAGCAAACACAAATAACCTAAAGAATAGAGTAAATAAGTGTAATACATGGTAAGAGAGATAATATCTCGTACTTGCAGGCATTGTTCAACACACTGATAGTTTTGCATTCGAATGATGTGGATTGCTTTCACAACTAGTCCTGCCTGAGATGGATCAGATGTTAGGTCAATTTAAAGACTTATAATGAAGATAGACTTTGATTCCAAGGGCCATTGTAATGCTGCCTGTATATGCTTTAGATGACAAGATCTACACATGTAGCCGCTAAGGTTAGAAGATCTCGTTTACTGGAATTGGATTTATTAGATACTGTCAAAATAAACTATGATGTGCCTAAGAGGAAGAATACCATTTTGGAAGATATTGTGAGAAAATTAATGCCCATAGGGGAAAACATCAGGAACCTCCATAAAGCCAGTCCATTCGCGGATCTTGGTGAGCAGCTGTTTGGCACCATGGATATGTATCCTTATAATACTCTCCTTATCGATAGCAAATTGAATAATGACCCCGTTCCTCCAAAACTAAAACCATATCCTACGTAGTCTGTAAATAATAATGCAGACCCATTTGCTGTAATACAAGGTATGCAAAATAAAGGTGTGCTCAAAGAAAAAAAAATTTAATTTGATTTGCATTTATATTATTAGAGATACCCAGATTATGAATTATTTGTATTGTGAATGAAAACGATAGCCTCCTCGATGTCTTGACTTCTCAGTTTGTGATTTTTCTTATCAGTAGTGCTAAAGGATCGTTTAACATCCCAACAGGAAATGCAAAATTTCATGAACTTTACTTTAGGACACATACCAACGTATGTTAAAAAGAACTAAGTTGTGCGTTTAGGGGCAAAGCCCACATTCAATCCCTCCTTTAATGAGAATGCACTTCTACACTTATTCTTCCCACAGTGCAGACATGTAGGTCCATGTTAAATATAGATTAATAAAAGCAGCATTATACCTGAAATTCGATCTAGGTATATGTTTCATTAAGATACTCTGTACATGCACCATACATTTTGACATCTAAATCGCGACAGCAAAAGTAAAAAAGAATTTTAAACAGTGGAAGGAAAGCCAGTATACATTACAAAGAAATGATTTTGGCAAATATGAACTTTCTTGTATGAATAATATGTTTTAATATGTCAACGTAAAATGAATAATAACAATATTAAAATCAAAAGTGAAACTAAACAAATTTGCATAGTTTGAAACAAGATTTAATTTATAAATTATGATAACGTATTTCCTAAATCTCGCATTTACATATGAGAATAATATGTAAAAGAATTTTTACAAAACTTCGACAGTTGGAATCTTGGGCAAAATTTAATTACTTAAACAATTAATTAAACAAATGATTAAGATTATATTTTATAATGCGCTTTTAATTTAATATTTGAATATTTTTTCCGTTTTCAGTTATTTTGTAAATCATTTAATAACAAAATATAATTACGTGAAAATGGTTTTAGTTTAATTATTTTCTTATGAGCTATCTTTCCGTTTACAATCAAAACATTTGTTCATCTTAAAAACAAAAAGGTGTGTATATAAAAACACATTCCCGTCGCAGTTTTCATAATTTCTTCAAATTAGTTTTACATTCATCTCCATTACAATTGAAATTCTTTCTCACTTTGTTTTGGAATCTTTGTCTTCGAATAATCATTGGCAAGAAAGAAAATGCCGAGAAACCTTCAGCTTATATCGCTCTTCGTGACTAACTCTCATCTCAACTTCAGAACACGATATCAATTTGCATTTTTCATGTGAAAAGTTCTTGCGCAGCAAGAAGCAATTTTGAGCCAGAAGCAAGGATCTTCCACTGAATAAACGTTCGCAGAGACTCCCTTCGTTCCTTATTCCTAGTTCTTTCTAGCTTATTTCCTATCCATTCATATCTTCTTCCCTTTCTTCAATATCGCCAGATTTTAAATTACATTACAACTATGTCAGTACTCTCTAGATGGAAATAGGATTTTCCTTACAATAAATTATTTGAGCGTAAATTGTACCTTATGTCTCTTTTAGATCATGTAACCGCTCTCGATTGGAAATAATTCGGCTGAGGACAGCGGAGTGAAGGACATTTTATTTATTTATATATTATTTATTTTCTGAAACAAGTCATACTTATAGGCTTTTCGTTTTTTGTGCACGATTCTTCGTTCAGATACATTAAAGTGATGTAACTTACTTTTGATATTTTAAGAGAAATTGAAATGTATACGTAATATTGTCGTTTTTAAATATTATTTAATTAAATTTACTATAAATTATTACCTATAATATACTTTAAATAATGAAGTGTTTCTTACATGTTATACCGAAATTTATGTTAAATGATGCAGCAGTTTTGTCAACCATATATATAAATAATTTATGAGCTTTTCCTCTTAGCTTTAGATTCGATCTGCTGTCTGGCGGATTCATTTGTTGAACTCTAGCTTCCTATCCTGTTTTCTCCGCGATTTGACTGAAGGCGAACCGAGTGACTGCATGGAATCCCCACATTTTCGCCACGTGTAATATCTTTAAACATCATCCACGGAAAACTTATCGTTTTGTCTTATTGTAACACTTGAAACGCTTCAGTACGTTTACATGTTTTGGAGTTCCGTGCTTCTGTTAAGGCTTCTTCTGAATGGATATGGTAAATCGCATGCAAACCGACCGCTATTGATTACATATATTGTAAATTACCATTATTATGACAAGGATTTGGAAGAAAGTTTGAGATTTTTAATGACTAGGAGTCCAATTTTTCGTTATGTTCCTTATCATGAAAACTAAACCTGAGTGCGCCACAGAAAATCTACAAATGCAGCTAATTAATTTATACTATTACATAAAACATATTCAGAGATCTGAAAATACATATTTAATTAAATTTGCTAGTCCTTATTAAAAGATAAATGCATTCAGTTATTATTTTTGCAATAAGAATAACTGCTTTGCTTGGTGTACATTTATACGAGAAAAGTTTTTTAGGGAGTTAAAAATTAGTAAGCCCCTAAAAATTAGCAGCACCGGACAATAAGTATCTGCAATTCGTGATGAAGATACTGTCAAATAATTTTTTGCATTGTTACAAACTTTATCAAAATTTAAACAATATCAGGTGTTTTAGTTGAAATTTGTAGTAAGAGAGAAAAGAAGTAATAATTATTTACATACACATATACACTCTTAGACAAGCACCAAGAAAGAGTTATCCGAATGGGACGAAAATCGGTAGAAGTGATGCACATGTACAGAAAAATAAATGATTACAGTTTGAGAAAAATTTGGTGATTTACTGAAGTGATAGATCTTCACAATGTGAAAACGTCAGTAAGTCAGTAACGCGTTTCTCCACCTCTGGCCCTTATGCAAACAGTTATTCGGCTTGGCATCGATTGATAGAGGTTGCGAATGTCCTCCTGAGGGATATCGTGCCAAATGCTGTCCAACTGCCGCGTTAGATCGTCTACATCCCGAGCTGGTTCGAGAGCCCTGCCCATAATGCTCCAAACGTGCTCAATAGCAGAGAGATCCGGCGACCTTGCTGCCCAACGTAATGTTTGGCAAGCAGTAGAAACATGTGCAGTGTGGGGTCGGGTATTATTTTGCTGCCCAGGGTGGGCAGTACAACGGGCCTTAGAACTTCATGGACGTACCGCTGTGCTGTAAGGTTGCGACGGATGACAATCAAAAGGGTCCTACTATAAAACGAAATGACACCCCAGACCATCACTCCTGGTTGTCGGCCAGTCAGGTTGGTATCACACCGCTGTCCGGGGCGTCTCCAGACTCGCCTTCGCTGGTCATCGGGGCTCAGTTCAAAGTCGGATTCATCACAGAAGACTATTATACTTCAGTCAGTGACATTCCAGTGCGAATGAGCCCGACACCATTGCAAACGGGCTAGACGTTGTACAGAGGTCCATGGTAGTCGGCGCAAGGGTCGCCGTGACATCAGCCCCTTTCTGTGAGCAGTCTATGAATGGTCCTTGCGGTCACTGAAGCACTAGTTGCACGTACAATCGATGATAATGATGCATCTGGGGCTGTGAGTGCCGCTCAGATGATTGCTCGTTCTTCACGTTCTGTCGTTTCTCTAGGCCTACCGCTTCCTTCTTGACGCTGTATGCGGCCATCGTTCATCCATTCCTGCCAGTCGGCCAGGCGGTAAAGACGCTGAACACTGGTAGTTCGGTCCGAGGTTCGAATCCCGCGAACGGGCTGGCTGCATGGGCGTTTTCGTGGTTTTCCCCATGTTTAACGTGTATACGAGCCAGATTCCCTTAGAAAGCTCTCCACGAAGGTATCCCTCCCTTTAGGCAGATAGCCCTCGTGTGCTTTGCCATAATTGAATAACCTAACCTAACTTAACCATTCCTGCCAGCATCGTCTAATAGTGGCATCGCTGCTGCTCAAATGTCGAGCTATTCGCCGATAAGACCAAACGGTTTCTTTGAGCCCAACTACACGACCTCTCTCAAATTTTGACATTTTCGCATATCGTTCGCGCACCTGTATGCGAGACATAGTTACTGTCTACCAGAGTACACGGAATGAAATTCGTGAAGCATTTATGACCTGGAATAGTAATTTTTCCTCTTAAATATCTTGCCAGTTGCGCAGATCAGATGCGCTGTAGCGACAACCGTTCATTCATTGGCAGCCAAAATGTCAATTTTGCATTCGTAGCAACCTGTATGCATATCAATTTGTGTCCAATTTTCTTTATATCTTCTCGGTGCCTCGTGGTGCGTCGTTTTTTTGTCTAAGAGTGTATATTGCGTATATATATATATATATACTATTACATATACAGAGTGATTCGCTACCATACCGAAAAACTCGCAGGATGTGTAGGGGGTACGGTGACGACTCCGAATCACATAGGAATCCAGGGTCGCAAATGCCGTAGTTGCAAGCTATGGTGCAAAGAAGCAGAAAAGAACAGAAACAGCAACACATTAATGGGCGTGAACACATTTTATTGAAATGTTGTACTACAACAGATGTTTGAAATTACGACTAGAAGTCGTCTGGCAGGCCTGACAGCGGAGCTGCATGGAATTCCTTACGTTCTGAAAGATTCCTGGCCTGTCAAGTATCCTCCCAGAAGCTACAGATATTCAAGCAACGAAGTCTTCAACTGAAGGAAAAGAACACCAAACTCTTCATGTGATCTCAGAAGAAGACAGTTCATGATAAGTCCGGTGATCTAGCAGGCCAATGAACCGGGCCACCACGACCTATCCACCGCTGTCCAAAGGTTACGTCGAGGTGTCGGCGGACGTCAATCGTGTAAAGTGGATGAGTCCGGTCATGTTGGTACCGCACATGGACTTAACCGGACCTATCATGCACGGACTTCTTCTTCTGGGGTCACATGAAATGTTTGGTGTACGGCACGACCTTTCCTTCACTTGAAGGAAATTCCATGCAGGACCGCTATCAGGCCTGCCAGACGACTTCTGGTCGTAATTTCAAACACCTGTTATAGTACAACCTTTTAATAAAATGTTTTCTGTATCCTTAATCTGTTGCTGTTTCTGTTCTTTTTCTCTGCTTCTTTGCACTATAGCTCACAACTACGCCATTTGCTACCCTGCATTCCCATGTGATTCCGAGTCGTCTTCGTACCGCCCACACCCTGCAAGTTTGTCGGTCTGATAACGAATCACCCTGCATATGTATATAATATATAAATTCAATATATATATATATATATGTGTGTAATGAAAACAAAATTTAGAAGCGCTGATTTTGGAACACTGAAACGTAGAAACGCAGATACCGATGGCGTAGTTACTTAATAGAAAAGCACGTAGATTGCATATTGAAGGGGAAGAATTCTGATTGCATAGAATGTTAAATCCTCAATGACTACGAAACTTGGCAGTCGATGCGGATTAAATTCCATTTTATTTAAATTCACATTTTAGCCACAATTTATTTGGATCGTGCCTATTTCCAGAGTATTTACATTTTTGATATTATTGTGATAGGAAGAGAGCATAGCGAAATAGCATCCAAGCAGCCACAGAGGTAGAAGAGAAGTAGGCATTTGTCCAGCACGCCAGTCTGTCAAGAGAAAGGTTTTGGTTCAAGTTACAAAAGTTTCAGTTCTTAGAGTTTAGGTTCCCAATTAACTACGTCCTCAGCGTTACGCAAGCTTTCTGTCATAGGTTCATCTAGAAATAGCGCAGTCGTCCAGAAATGTTGTTACTTTAAGAACAGAGAAACGAAATACCAAAATAAAAAATGAGGACTTAAGAATCTATTAATAAATTAAATTATAAAGCTGATTTACGTATTTTTTTTATCTTACATATATATATAAACCTATATATTATTTAATTTCAAGTTTTCTTCGACTTGGAAAATTTTTCTAATTTAGTTATTATTAGTTAAAAGTGAATTTAATGGCTTCTTTAATACATTAGAATTATTTAAACTACATTTCTATCTGAAAACTTAATATTTAGCTGTCACTACGTTTTAATTACAAAGTGTAACCATAACACATTTATTGCAGATACCAACATTTAGATTTTAGAGAGAAAATAAATATAAACTGGAGTTCTTCCTTTGCGTCATTATTATTGCTGCTTATGTATACATTGATAAATACTCAGTAAATAAAATTTCGTTAATTTGTTTCATTAAAAAAATTTTTCTTTTTCTTGAAAAATATTCGGCCAGTCAACTGCTTTCATATCATTCATTCGCTCCACATGCAATTTGAATTTGAGGCCATTGATTTAGGCTTTACTCTCAAAAATCTTGTGTTTGATTTTTTTCATTCGGGTATTTGGCGAATCAAGTGTAAAATTTATCGCACAGTAAACCCATAAACATGGTCTTAGTATGCGTTTTGGTGTGTATTTCATATTCCTATTGCAAGGACAGATTGACATGTTAACCACTTAAACCACAACAGCACGCACGAAGAAATTCAGAAATTGCTTATATTCTTCCGACGTAAAGGTCGAAAGGGATTCAGTCGAAGAAAGTCAGGTGATGATGGAATTATCGTTCACTGCATTTTATTGCGTGTCCCACGACAGAAATGAACAGACATTTCGTATTAAGACACAAAAAATTAACACTGTCTTCACCAAACTATGAACTACTAATCTTGCAGTTGCTAGCAGTACATACTAATCATTCATACCACTAGAGCATGCACATGCGATAATTCTATTTATTGTCCTCCAGCCTGGATCCACATATGCCAAATTATTCTTCACATAATAGGGCTCTTTTATAGATATTAAATCAATATCTATACAAGAGCGATAATTATATGTAATAATAATCACTATCAGTGGAAGATGAAGTTGCCAACGGCGAAACGCCCTTAACAATAGTTTCCCCCCCCCAACGGCGGACAATTGCCTACAGCGGCATTGGCCACTAATAAAGCCAGAAGTGGTGGACATTTTATTGTGGAGGCACCTAACAGGCGACCACCGCTACCTCCTATAAAGGGACAGACAATTTTACATCCATGCCTTCTCCGGCATTCGGACCTGGGCTCTTTATTATCGCAGTCAGGCTTCCCTAACCACTATACCATCTGGGCAGCCCATTAACAATAGTGGTAGCAGTCCTACTGTGCCCACATCCTTCACAATTTCTAAACAATTGGGGGGGGGGCATTAAAGCGACGCATCGATAGAAGGAATCCAAGGGTTTTCACTGTTCATATAGTACTATAGCCTACCGAGAGATATCGACGAATTTGTATCGTATCTGGAACGCGATCTCGAGTCCACAGTCTCCAAACTAATATCTCTTCTAAATATTAAACCGAAAGAGCTCCTTTTACCTCTATTAAAACAGTAATAAACAAACAGAACTGCTTTCATTTTCTGTAGATATCGGCTTCTTAGCATATTTGTATGTTATGCTTCCTCTGAGAGTGCAAAAGTTGCATTTATTACAATGCTTATGCGCTTATTCCGAACATAATGGAAAACAGATTAATGCCTTTTGTATGTATATTAAAATCAGAAACAGAACTTTAATTGAAATTAACAACTTTGATTGAATTTTACATTCATACATTCATATTTCACAATTTAAATAAGTGTATTTTACAGTTAAAATACTGGTGCTTTTCTGTTATCAGGACCAGATTCAGAAATGTATGTATGCATGCACGTACTTATGGATGTATGTGTTATGTATGCTACCAATGTATGTGTATATATACACATACACATATACGAACATACATATATACATTTCTGAATCCGGTCCCAATAATTAAAATACCAAAATACTTACAAAAAAATAGTTTTTTGAGTGAACGATTTCATTATAATTATACTTGCGGTGAGTTATCATTTTAATACTCATTTATTAGTATACAGTCTGAAACAAACTATTAACGCCAGATTTAATCCTTCTAAGAGTAATTGCTAGACATAAGCTCAAAAGTACTCACTATGCAACAAATATTCAGTTAATTACAATGCTACCTAATATTCAAAGTGTCATATTTATAGCATTTCATAAAAGAATCTCGCAATTTACAACCCAACGTATTTTCAATGTTTGCAGAACTCTGAAGGGGCTAATAGGTTGTTACGGTTGCTAAAGATCCCATCATTAGTTCCACTTCATGGTAATCTGGGAATCGTTAAAATGAAGTAAGGTCGTTGAAAGAGCAGTTTACCCGAAGTCAGAATTTAACATTTGGGTTGAAATAGAAATGAAATTTGTCTCTCGTTAGAGGCAGAGCATTATGTTTGATCTTAATAATACGAACCGTATAAAAGTTATACCACAGACATTAAAGTCTGATTTGTTGAATTCCTGTTGAGCTTTTATTATTTAGGCAATGTTACATGACAGACATTTTATAGAAGGTATTTAGAGAACACGTACATACAATTGAAATAAAACATGCCAACTTAAATGTTTCGTTTTTTGCTGAGATATTTATTTCTACTAGAAAACAAAATTTCAGATGAGTTTGTTTCAGATATTACACTTACTTTAGCTCTAATATTTATAACTGAACTAGAAAATATCACTAATTTTTAATTATTATTTATCGAAGTGACACATAATTAAACAACTGCATTTTCCATCTCCTTCAAAAAAAGGACCTATTTCAGTATTCTCTCGAATTAAATAAGATGCATTTAAAATTTACACTAATATAACTTTCCCTCCTAAAATTACATCTTATGCTTCGCCGAATGGTAACACTCTGAGTTTGACCTGTTTGCAGATAAGTAGGAAAAACTGAGCATTTTTTTTCTCACTGGAGGCACTTACCAAGGGGAATGGATTATAAATGCCTGACAGCGTAATGTATGATCAAAAGATTTGTAAAAATTCTACTAAGCACATTCGTTAATTTAAAAATTTGAATACAGTGCAAAACATATGGCAATACCAGTTGTTGATTTTCTTAATTTTGCTAAAATATTTGCCATGCGTCAACTGCGATAAATTGTATGTTCTAGCATCTTGGAAGTTTAGGCTTTTCAGGGCACACACAAACCAGAACATTTACTCTTTATAAGAGATACCCAGTTTTTGTTAAATACGAAACTTTGTGTGAGAATGGACATCATTAATATACTTCAAAAATGGTGTGTTGTTCATATTTAATATATAAATTCTTGTCTTGGCAAAACAAAATCCGTAGACACGATAACGTGTAGGAAACTGAGAGACGACATGAACGGCAAAAAATTAGAAGCAGCCCTTGACAAGTCTTTCCAAGTTCGAGTGACGTCGCCAAAAATGAATTCTCAGAGTATTGCCATTTCCGCAGCAGAAAACATTTAGCTTTCAAATTTAATCAGTTTTTTAATTAGAAAATTAAGTTACTTAAGAGAAATTTATCTCACTTCAAAAGTGAAAAATTTAATTTCCAAGCAGCAGCAAGCATAACTACTTCCCTGAGTCTTTAGATTAGCCAAAGGAGACCGATTAGTAATAGTTTAATCCCTCTGCTTTTGACAAAACATTCGAGCAATGTAGAAACAACAGTAGCAATTCCTTATCATTAGAAACCTGTAGTGTCTTGCAGAACATTTTTGATGTCAAGAAACTGAGAATTTCGTAAACCATCTCAGAGATTCGTGCTCCAGACCTCCCGAATAAGCGCCGAGTGTGCTTCCAGTTACACTACGATGGTAAGCGAAAAGCAGGGAGAAAATACTTTATACACTCCTCTTTTAAAGAGCGACGGGAGATGAGAGTAACCAATTGTCAGATCCTAGTGGTGACGAATTATCGCCCAACGTTTTAATTCAGGCGCCACTGTAGAGTCATGTAGTTTTTTTTTATATTAGGAACCTGAGAAATCCTCATTGCTATCACCAGGATCCGAACACCGGATCTCCAGAAACCCTTCGAGTATACTTCCAGTTACACCAAGAAGGTATGCGAAAAAAGAACGGGAAAATACCAAACTTTATTTTTTCTAATAGTAAATCTAACGGAGTAAAGGTAAAATATATTTAACGGCCGACTTTTATGAACATTTGAAGCTTTGCAGAATTGGCAGAAAGTGTTTATAGCTCCATAAGACACGCAAAATGAAACGTATAAGCTTCATTTTTCTCGATAAAAAAATTGTCCATAAAATTGAGTACACTAACAATTGTGATACACTGATGGTCTTTATTATTGCTGTATCATAAGGCGTCATGCATGAAAATTTGCACCCTGTGTACTGGGGTATGAAAATGATTAGCATTACAGCACAAGCGCAGGAAAACGAAACACAAAAAATAAAAAAGTTATCAGTAAAACTATTTACATTGTGTATAAATGGGAAAACTGTATAGTGGGTTTCTGTTTTCATAATCGCATTTAAATGCTTGTTGTTTGCGTAAAGTTCGTTTAATGTCTCGTTTAAAAAGGAGAAGATCGCATCAGAACTAAAATGCGATAAAATCGTAGCCTATTTGCACTGCGGTTTATCGTTCCGCGATATTGCTCTTCGGGTTGCTTGAGATCAAGCGAATGTGGAATCGATGGGTCCAGGAGGGGCATTTTGAAACAATGTAAAATCTCAGCGGCCCCGGAGCAGTACACCCAAGAGGACTGATTTGTTGTATTGTCGACCTTGTGGGATTATACAACCACGCTACATACTCTGAGTCGGTAACTAGGCTCACGTGAAGGAACGCACAAACAGCACGAAGACGTCTGAAGTGCCAGACTGCCAGCAGGGCGAAAATTGTTGCTGCTTTTCTTGACGCTGTAGCAGAGACAGATAGGCCTGCAGTGGTGCGACGAATGACGACACTGAACACAGGAATGGCACCACGTCGTGTGTTTAGGTTCCCGAAGAGAACGAAAGTCGTCAGCCTGTAATCCTCATCGCCGTAAGGGCGCAGCACCTGACGCGCTAGTGTGAGGTGCATTAAGGACACATCCGGTCGCCTATGTTTGCCTAGCCGGTAATGTGGACAGTTGCAGTTACATTTCTGTTCAGGCCCGTGCCTGGGCTCTGTCATTGAGGCCTGACTGACATCATCTTTCAACAATATACTGGAAGCCAGCGTGTTCCTCGTGTTGTCCTGACCTTCCTCGATACAAAGTGTGTTAGACTGCAGTCCTGGCTAGCACGTTCTCCAGTTCTCGTAATCATTGCAAACATCTGGTAATGGGTTTCCGGGAAACCGTCACCTCGCCACTCGCCTGCCACTAAGATTGGTGAACCCTGACGTAGAGTTGAAGCCGCGTGGAATGAAATACCTTATCTGTCATCTAAACTTAGTTCAACTGGATGCCCAGTCGGAGTACAACCATTGTTACTGTCAGAAGTGACAGCTCTGACTGCTGAATTCTTCATGCTGTGTATCCAAAGCTAAATTAAAAATTGAACTATAACTTCCTCGCTTTATACTGCATACATACAATACATAATTCTGCTATTTGCTTTCCATCTTTCTGTCGTAGCGGCTGACAAGCTTATGAAGCTCGTACAAACGGATTGAGGAAGAACTGCTTTTTCATATTTAATAGAATCTATCTGCATTGTTCTCTTTAAAAGTTTTGATTGTTAATGTTTACTGTAATTCTTTAATATCTAATTACTGTATTATTTATGTCATTTCTGTAACATGTGACATATGCTGTATTGATTTATTGTTTATGTTCTGTTAATTGTTTAAACATAAATTACAATGTGTAGTGTAATAAATACGCTGGCAAGGTCAACACATATTCAGTCAGAAGACCTCAAAATACTTTAAATTTCTAGCCTGTGGTCACTTCGGGAATTTACATAATTATATTTAAATTTATCTTAATTTTTCTATTTAGCTTATAAGTTTTCTAAATTCAACCTATGGTCTGATGATATTTCTACTACCTGAGGTGAGGATCGGATTTTCCATTTTTATGTTGTAACGGCTGAGCGTAAAGTCGCTGAACACTGGTAGTTCGGGTCGAGTTTGGAATCCCGGAACAGGCTGGCTGCATGTGCGTTTCAGTGTTTTTCCGATGTGTAACGTGTATATGAGCCAATTTCCCTTAGAAAGTAGATGTTCTCTTCGAAGCGCTCTTAGATGCTGTTCCTCTTAGACGCTCTCTACGAAGGCGTCCCTCTCCTTAGACCCTTGTGTGCCATAATCAAAAAAACCAAACTTTCTGTTATAAACTTTAATGGCTAGCAGCATGCTTAGTTAGCTACATTAATGGAAGGACGTCAGTAATTTTTGGTCTATAATTTATAGGTTTTAAAACCAAAAACTGCACGAATGCGAAATGTGAAGTATTCAAAATATGCAAATACTAGTAATAATATTATGATTCACTAAAATTAAGCAACAATGATAACATTATAATCTGATTTAGAAATGATATATTTTAACATAAGAGGAGATAATACTTCTTCTTTCTCCCCCCCCCAACGATAGTCAATAGCACTATCACATTTAACTTTAACTATCTATTTTGACTTTCAAAAGTTAACAAATTTGGAAAAAGTATTTTAAGAAATTTGAAACATATAAAAGAATGGAAATTCCTTTCTTGATAAAAAGAACTCTTCTAATTGGCATTCACTGCTAGAAACCTCCGATATCTGCAAGCGTAAGAAAAAGCGTAAAAGTGTAATAGCTTAATGTGTACATATATTTTATTTAGATTTAAATATTTATATTTTATAATTTTTATTCCATTTCATAGATTTTTATATTTATTATTTTTCTAAAAGTATAACAAGAATGAAGTCTTTTTAGGGCTTACTTTAAATAATTCAAAGAAATTAGTCAAAAACTTCAAAAAATTTGAAAAATAAAAGAAGGGAAAAACTGAATCAGATTTCGATTGTTTTTTAAAATACCTAATTACAATCAACAAAATATCTTACTAAAATATTAAAGAACAGTGAACAACACTAAATGAAATAAAATTTTTTTTACACGTCGCCATTAGCATTATAGATCCCGATTTGTAATCAGCTTAATGTATACATGTTAGGCACTTTTAATGCCTGAAGAGTTATGATTTAATAATTTAATAATTTTGTGAGTGACGGAAAATATCATAGAGATACTTCATGTATTTTACGATTCAAAACTGAAGACATGTACAAGCATAATATAAATACAAAAAGAGTTGAATTCATCTTGAATATCATTTTTGCGCACATGTATAACATTTTCCTACCTCACACTATCTGTTTTCCCCCTTTTCCTGACCGTTAATACGCAATGGTCAATTTTTTAAATCCTTGCAAGCGCTATCGTTGTCTAGTATTTGAAATTGTAAATCACAAAGATCAATTGTCACCTGATGTTTCATTTAGAAATCGAATGGGAAGTCTCTTATAATATGCTAACAATCCTGTTCTGAGGCATAATAATAGTATGTTAACGTATATAACGTTTCTTTTCCTTTTAGTCTTGTACACATAGCAAATCTCGCAATGAGACATCATGACATAGTGCTATATTTATCCATTCGTATGTAAACATATCACAATGCCATTGCGTCTCATTACAAGGTCCCATACATCACATTCAAGGACAGAGTAAATATGTCAGATATATGACATGCTTGTATGCTTACATAACCACAGGGAAGTGCTTATACATTATTTTGCTTTTTAACTGCTGCATATATGATTTTCAGTTACAGGTACATAGTAAATATCAAGCATATATATTTCCAACAATTCGTGCACAAATTTATTTTAATCATTTGGCTCTCAAGTAAAGATTTAGTGCCAAGCAAATTCGCTAACGAACGCTAAAGAAATTAAGCATCAATTAACCTAAATTTAGGAAAAAGATGCTTTCACAAAGTGATATCCAGAGTGTTGAATATGTACCTTTGAGTGCCTGAGTTTCCATAAAACTGCGTAAGTTAGATAGATCAACTCTTTAATAAATTCTTACAAAGAATAGAAGAATAATTTTGGACACATGCCCAGGTGAAAAATAAAACAAGCTATTGGAAAAAGGATAGTAGCAGACAGCATTCGATATATAGGTGCTTATGTGCAAATGGCATAATTTTCTTTACTTTTTTTATTTCTTAATCCTAGCTCATTAATCATCCAGTTTAATACAAGTCCTCCAACTTCGAATATAGATCTAGAAATAGTTCACTTACGTATTATATTACTATAATGCATGATATTTTAAATCAGCTATGTCACCATTAGGTCATTTGTGGTCTTTAGTCATCAGTTTAAGAGAATGTATGTCAGAGAATAATGTTCGAGTATAAATTATTTGAATACAGTTGTCACTTGGCAATAATTCTTCTCCTCAGAATCTGTTGGAAAACTGTCAAAAAAGTCTAGTTTCAAGTGTGGTTAGTATATTTCTTTAGCTTGACATATTCTGACTCGATTTTTGTTCTGATAAATGTCAAAGGAATGCTCTGTCAATAGAGAAGAATGAAGTTCTATGAAGATTTCAAGCGTATGCGTTTAAAAAATATAACAAAAGATTAAGAGAGAATTACACTGCCTGATTAAATAAATAAATATCTTATTTGAGTTAGTTGACGAAAATTAAATCTTATAACACAGTATGTATAAATTAGCGTCGCCGTTATTATGACATTTGTACACTGATGTGTATTGTCTTCATACCCCTGTCAAGTACATCTTGCACAAAAAAAATGGAACACTTCTACATCTTCCGTTCTACTGGGTTGATTGAAGAAATTTAACTTGCATGTTTCATGTCTCGAAAGAGCGACTTAGGATATATATTAGATTTATATATAATATGATTCTAACACTGGTATTTTGACACAAAATCGAGCTTTTCCTGATACAACATACCTATTTTTTTCATATTTCGATTTTAGGACTCAGATTCTGCCAAAGTGTCAAGTTTTGTAAATATTCTCAAAATTTTACATCTTCAATATTTATTAATATCTCTTTTTTTAATGAACTTACATGATTCCTTCTTTCACAGTTCAAAATTTAAGTTCAATCCAAATGAAAATCACAGACATTTTCTGATTTATTTTTTAAATTGCTACTTTTTAGTATTTTTTTTAATTTTTTGCAAAATTTTGAAATATGACCTATAGAATTTTTTACAATTGCCTTAAAATAGATGTATTTCTAGGCAAACCGGCAAAAATTTTAAGTTTTTACTCAAAATTACCAAAGATATACGTGAATTTATATATTGGCGTGTTTTGAAATTTCGCATATTTTTTCATAAACGATAATAACTCCAAATGTGCTTTACGCACTTCTTTAAAATTATTTGAAAGAATGAACAATGTACCTTTTGAACAATGAACAGTGTACGAGTCGTAAACTCATGCACAGTGAAAGAAGGGAAAGAAAAATTGGTTAGTAGAAATTAAGCATATCGCCAAGTGAATTATTCTTGGCGCAAACTGAAAAAAAGTGAGATAAGATAATTTTTTAAATTTCTCGGTAAGTTTCTCATCAAATTTTGCAAAATTTAAAAATTAAACATAATTTGAATCGTAGAATAGAAATATAGCGAAACATCAGTATGTCTTTTAAAAAAAGCCCTATTTTGTGTCAAAACACCTATATTAGAACAATGCCGTATATAAATATAATATATATTCTAAATCACGCTTTCAAGACATCTAAAACGCAAGTTTAATATCGTCAATCGGCAAGGCAGAACGGGAGATATAGAACAGTTCTATGTTTTTGTCGTGCAGTTTGTTTTTTTGTTTGCAATTTGGCCTAAAAGCGGCCGAGCGGTAAAGGTCATTGAACACTGCTAGTATCTGCATGGGTTCAATTCCAGCCAATTTCTCTTAGGAAGTCCTTCACGAAAGCATCCCTCCTCGTAGGCAGATAGCCCTCGTGTGTTTTTCCATAATTAAATAAACCAAACCAATTCTTCCAACTCGCAACGGAAAGCTGTTTCAAATGCCATAATGAAAAGATCTGTAAAAAGGTCAGAAATCAAAATCTTTAATTAGAACAAATTAGATAATAGATTGCCTTGAAACACATACTATATATAATTTACGACTTAAAACACATACATATCTGTACTAAAATTATTTGTTTCATGAAAGACTTTATAATTTGAAAAAGCTCATATTAATAGTTTTCAAACAAGATAAACGACGAAATCTCGCTTATCGTTAGTTTTTCTTGCGATGATTCCAAATCAGTGATGAATCCAAATCAGTGTTCCAAGATTATTTTTCCAATAACTTTTCTGAAAATACTGAAAAACACTTTGAATTATAACCTACGAAAATTCACATGTTACTTTAAAGCAGACGGTTTTTACATATACTTAAAGCCAAACTAGACTTTTCATGCAAATAAATCTGGTAAACACATACATTCTAAATAGTTGACAACGAAGTGAAGCATATCAATAATAATGACATGTATGAACTTTATCCTCTTCAGGAGCATTCTCTAGACTTCTTTCTTAAAAAGTTTTTTGGGAATTTCTTTTTTGAAAACATAATTTGAAATGTTTAAAAATAAAGTAAAATTACTGATTTTTGTAACTTAAAAATTACATTTAGAGTTGGTTGATGATCTTATTTAGTCGAAGATGATAGATATCTGATTGAATGTAATAAAGACAGTAGATTTTATTGCTGTTTTAAAAGGAATATATAGATGAAGATAAATTTCAAGCATAAATAGAAAAAAATCTACAAAAATAAATGAAAAACTCAGGGACTTTCAAACAACTACTTTCATCGGAAGGTCTATGTCAGCTATAGTTAAATTTTGCCAAATTTTGAGTTATTACTGTGCTCGATAATTACTGTTGTGCTCGGCTGTTACCGTCACACAGTATAATTTGGGGCATGACATATCCCAGTGATCCGAATTAGAGAATATCTATCTAAAAGCTCTGTAATTTTACAAAGTAAACAATTTTAAATATTTTTATTTTTAAGCAAAACGTAGAACATTGTAGAGTAAATATTGCGTTTCGCGTAAAATTCCAAATCCAGTACGATAAATTTAAATGCAGGTAGAGAATTAATACACACTAAAATTAAACAGCTAAATTTCAAGTAAGCTCCGAACTTCGAAAAACATAAATGCTTGAACAACTGTAGACTTTCACAGATTTTTCACAGATGAATGTTTTTACACGGTTTTTAAAAAATGTTTTTAAAAAGGTCTGTTATTTTCTATCCTTAGTCTAATAATCTCAAGAAATGGAATAGGCAAATGTCCACAAGGAACCTGCAAAATTGTTTACATGAATCGGTACTAAACAGCTAAGCTTAAAACGTTTGCAGTTTATTAGCGCATTTACTGTTTCCTTAGAATGCTAATTTCAGTATTATAAGATTGGTATATTTCCTTTAGCTAAAGGAAACCGGGCCTCTGATTAGTGCAAAATTTAAGTTAAATTAACGATAAATATCATTTCATATTTAGTATAATTCCCTTTCGCTTATGCCGGAATAGAAAGTTTTTTTTTTTGTTTTCTGGCTTAATGATCATTTATAAAGCTCCTTTTATGGTGTTCCTAATTATGAAAATCAGTTATTATCTAAATATATCAGGGGCTAAAAATTCTGAAACGGTTGCTTACATTGATGCGAAGTAAGATCCTCTTCAAACCTGAAGTCATAAATGAAGTGATTAATTTAATAACTATCATAAACAGCCAGCCATTCAATAAACGTTAAATGAAGTGCCCTTTTATTGTGTACAATGCCTTTTATGGATACTTTAAAAGCTAGAATTTCTAGAGACAGAATGCTTAAATGTAAATGCTCATTACAGCAATTTGTTCGTAAAATTTCTAATTGCAAAAGAAAGTACTTATTTTCTGTAACAGTTTAGCAGCATTCAGTTAACATAAACTGTATATTTTTTAATTGCATTGCTTTGTTAACTAGTTTCTTTAAAATTAATATTTGTGGGTTTAAAATATAGACCTATATATCAGTGTTGTCAGATGGGTAGATTGAATAAAATCAAGTAGATAAATAACTATTTTAATCGCGTAAATTAAGTAAATCTTTAAGTTTTCAGCATTTAGTTTTTTCTAGAAAGGCGAGAATAAAAACGTTACCTTTAAAAACGTTTCGTTGTGCATAGTATTTGTTTAGTTACGAAGGTTTTTAAATGCTTTACCACGACTGATGTCCTGAAAACGATAGGCCTCTTTCATCACTTAACAACAAAGTTGGGATTAGTTAGTGTTTTCTTCAAAATTAATTTTTGTTGGTTTAAAATACAGATCTATTTATCATTGTTGTCAGATTCATAAATCATATATAAATTGTGTAGATAAATAAATATTTTAATAATCTAAAATAAATAAATCTTCAAATTTTTGGTCTTCAAATCTTTTCTCAGGAAAGCGAGAATTAAAATGTTACGGTTAAAAACATTTGATTCGATCTGCGTTGGATTTCTTTATTTACCACGTCTGTTCAATGCTTCAAAATTGATACCCAGAAAACAAAAAGCCTTCTTCCCTTATGTACTTTTCATAATTCTTTAATGAGTTGGGGCTTCTTAGACTTACACTTTTCGCATTAAAAATTTAATTTCTGAAATCATTTTATCGACTAGGTATCATATTTTTCAAAATTTTGTATATAGGTCAAATCATCTCAGATAATAAAACGTCAATATTTTGCAATGCGATTTTGCCGATAAAGATTGCAATATATTTAAGCATATGTTTAAGATACATATTGTATTTCTGCATGTATGAAAACAGTTTTGTTTGACTACTTCTATAAATTTTGTTGGATTTTTAATTACAAGTCCTGTAAAATCATTATTATTATTCTACAAATTCATTATTATTATTAATTGGCTAGTGTTCACATTACATATGGGAAAATTCGCAAGAATCAACTAAGCCAACACGTTCACCTGGAATCGAACCCCGGTTGAACTCCCAATACATTTATATACGATTCCAGAGCAAATCTTCGCTATTCTTCGACGACTGGGAACAAGGTCTTTGAATAACTCACCAGCTCGTTTGAAACAGTTATCAAAGTTGAAACATCACACAGTAATCAACATAAAAAATAGCGACATTTTTATCAGACTGTTCTGCGTCGATTTAACCGAGTCAGAGCTTCTGACAATTTTGGAGGTCGATATGCGATGTCAGATAAACTGTTCGACAGCACACTGCTTGAACTATGAGAGGTTTAAAGAACATTAAATTATTTTTCATCGTTATTAAGAAGTGGTGTGATAGTAGCATCAATGATACTGAGAAACAGTTTAAAACTGAACTAAAAGAAACCCATTAAATTGTTACCCTTAGTTTGAGTTCAATGATATGAGTGCGTTTATACAATATGAAGATTCCCTTCATTTATATTCTAGTGTATTTTGCTATTACTTCAGGTGTGAGCTTTGCTATTACTTCATGAACTCGTGTGTAATCATGTGGTGTACCTATGTGGGACCAAATGTGTGATCCTTTTAAATTAATTTTCCCTCCCCTACCCAATAAAGGGTCCAAAGCCGTTTTCTTAGGTAGATTTATGTCATTACCATGACCATCAAACACAGTGACTAGTCATTTGTACTAGGCCGATTTCTGGAAACATGATAATTTTGGCCACTTATTTTAATGTCAGGTTTTGCTAGAAGAACGTAGTTGACGTTTTCGTTCTTATGGTAGCTAGAGAAATTCTTTTCCATACCCCCTGAATCATCCCACAAATCTTCAGGAAATCTACGCATGCCTATAGTTATATAGACGCCTGAATATTGTAACTGCGCCTCTATAAAAAGGCATTCTTCAAGACTTTGGTTTCCCAAGTAAATCCATGTTATAATTTCTAATTCACTATCTACGCTTGACTCAGCAGACCGAAACGTATCCTCGCTTTCAACGGATATCTCAGTCTGCTCATATCTTGCAATTCATATCCTGCAATGTTGTCTGCTGATGATTCATCTTATCCTTCAAGAATCGTTTTAAGTCCAATGAATACCCTGAATTCACTTTCCACAGCCTTTAGTAAGTTTGTATCGATCTCAAGTTCTGACCTCTAGAAAAGGTACGCAAGTCAGACATATGTCCAGAGGAAACACATAAAAAGTACAAAAGAGTTAGATGAAAAGTGCTTACAGTCTTTGGTTCATTTAGTTTGCCTTAAATCCTGGGCATATTTTGCCTTATTTATCAGAAAAATCGAATTTCCTTTTTCATTAGTCTAGGGAATCTTCTAATATGTGTGGCAAATATTTTAATGCATGTGCAGAAGTTGAAATGTATTACATGCAATTTCAAAATGGTTTTACTCTCCTCTTTCTGCTTACCAGCTTCCTCTTTACTACTTTCTTCTATTGTTTGCTGTCCAAAAAGGTTTACTTTTCCCCCTAGAATTATCTGAGATTTATTTTGTTTTAGTTGCTCTTCTTTTCCCAATCTCAGGTTGGTCATCGTTAATGTTGCTTCATTTTTTTTTGCTATTTTCTCTTCAGAGGATTTTTCCGACTTAATTTTCCTCCTTTCATGTTGTTTCAGTTCTTGCAGGCTTCCTGTTCCTCACTTGCATTCGCTTTTTTTTCTACTTAAAAGTTGATTCAGTTCTATTCCGCTTTCTTACTTAGGCGTTTTCCATAGTGGAGCGATATGTATTTTCTCAAATTCTCTGAAATAATGGTATATACCTTCGCCATTATTCTTACTCAGAAAGAAGTCTGACTCTGCATCATGCATACCAAAATCGTGACTCTCGACTTATTTTTCTGCAGCCCTCGGTTCACTCAGAGAAATAAATTACCTAGTGAAAAATAAATAAATAAAGCTGGGGTTATATAAAGTAACAAAAGGAAGCTTTTTCCTATAAAACGTTTGCCGAGAAACTTCAGCTATTGAAGACTACAATCAAATAACGGTTCTACGATATCAGATGTACTGGTAGATGAGCTCTCCTTGTTTTCAACTCCTTTTCAAACGACCTACAGAAAATGACAGCCCGTTTGCAGATATAGTTAACAGAAATTCAGTGCACTTGAACTAAACAAATATTCAGTGAAGTGGTTATTCCCGAATTTAACAAAAATTTTGCGCGTATCCCAGAAAGGCGAAAATTTGCATCGCATGTGATTTTCATGTACGTAGTATGTATCGGTATGTTTTTCATTTATGGCAAGAATATCCGGATTTACATGTACAGATTGAAGGAAGGCTGGCATCTGTACACCTATGTAGCCATATTAAGTTTCGACACGCTTTGCTGACAGCCAAGCTTCCGCCCCATGTCGAATTTATTGAAAATCTGAGGACGAAATTAACGGAAGGGTGGGTCCCAAGATCTTCTAGCCTTATGAACCTCTCAGGAAGATCGCCGCGTAGTTTGAGTGCTTTCTTGCCTCACAGACACTATACGCTTACAAGCATCCACGCCTTCTTCGGGATTCGAGCTCGGTGCGGTCATCAACACACTATCCAGACTGGGCTGCTATCCATGTTAACAAGCATTCATCCGACTTTTGTTCTAAAAATTGCTTATATCAGGAGCAAATCTACAAACATCCGAAAACTGGTTACAGGCAGTAGATGCCAGGTGTCGAGAGAGAAACAATAGGTATCCATCTAGTACTTTATTTCCTTATGTTCTATTCATTTTAAGGACTATAGTATTAGGTAGTGTTTTATATATTTATTAAGTTTTTGAATAAATCATTAAGTATAAAAATAGTTTTCTTTTCCTGCGCTGTGCAATATTGTACACTGATAACTGTTTGGCGTTCATTGAAATACTGAGTATGACAGGCCTGCTGCACATTGTTTTATTCGAAGTTTAACGACGTCTCATGTTCAAGCTATTTTCTTCGGTCTTTCAGTTTTTTTATCTTTTTTTATTGATTTGAACATCCCGTTATAATGCTTTATATGAATTCAGATAAAACAAGTGATTATATGATTTTGAATTCAAATATTTTAATTTTATGCTTTAATGCCCTGATTTTTAAAAGCGCTGCATAAAAAATTTTTAAAAAATTATGTTCCTGCTCTCCATATATTTGGCATCGCAATTTTTCCACTATGTTTTGAGAAGAATTAAATAGATTCTCTATCGCCTTAATTTTGCAAATGATACCATAAAATTCAATTACGTGACATTTACAAATCCCAGTATTGAACACGTAGTCACAAAAACTAAGATCGCTGCTAAAAAGCATATAATTGATTTTTGTAACACCGAAAATAGTAATTATAGATATTTAATCATAGGAGGTAATTTCATTGTAAATTCTTTAAACTGTTTCTATATTATTTTAGGAATTATAAATTCGTTTGCATCCTAAAAGTAGAAAAGTATTAATTTATGAGAAAGGAAAATTAATTTAAATTGAAGTTTTAGATGAAAATGAAAGTTTCCGCTTGCAAAGCAGGTACGATGTATAACGTATATAATGCCCAAAAGTATTTCCGATACATTAGCGAAGAGAAAGAACTCGCATTGATTTACGCAAAAAAGAAAATAAACCAAGTGTTTAAATTAAATTATGCCAGTTAAGAAATTACGCTTATAATATTTGCATATAATATAACTGAAAATTCTTGCTTTAAAACTTTCTGACAGAGGGGGGAAAAACACATATTTTAAACACTGAAGGAGCTCCTTTTAGCCTTAGGCTTATTTGGATCAGTTTGCAAGAGCTAGTTTTAATTAGTATTTTAAAGACAGATTTTTTTTCGAGGTTAGTTGAGCCTTTTGATAATTATTTTTAAAATAACATCTTCCGTGTTACCATTTATTTTCCTTTCGTTGGAAGATTTTATGCTGAATATTTACCATGAGTAAACTTCTTTTACGATATGGAAGTTTTGAGTAAAGAATGATTCTTTTGAAGCATTTTACTGTACCATTGCTGTACTATGCTGTACCATTACATAAATGAACAGATATGACAAGCATAGGGAAACTTTTGCCTTTTGCATTTCAAAGAAAGCGGTCCAACTGCATTCTGTATTATAAAATAACCTCCAGACAAGGCCTATAAATTTCTTTATGCTGTTTTATTAATGGTTCTAACAAACAAAAACAAAGCAAACTTAACTTTCAAAAGTTAAATATACATATTTTTTAACTTGTTAAAGAAATATAATGCTAACAGCATTGTTGATAATAGAATATTTTTACCAATATTTGTTAATAAATACGGTTTTCAGTTTTAGAATAAAAGACATAGCCGCAGGAAATAAAATTATTTCGGGTATTTAAGAACCGATGAGAATTGTAAAAAAAACTTTATTATTGTGAATAAAGGCCCAGTACTCTGAATAGTATGGTAATTATCTATCGCAAAGAATATAAGTTAAAATAAGTTATCACTATTTAATTAATAAGTTTAATGTACGGTGTGGAAACATATGTATTTCTTTGGATAAAATACAACATACATACTACATAGTCTATATATACATAATTAAAAATTGTATTATACATATTCTTTATCTTGTTTACAGAGTGATTCGAAAATATTTGGCAGAAACGTAAATTCAGATAGACGGGAAAGAAGCAAGCAGATTTTGTAATAGAATGTGCGTGCGGAAATGGCTCATTGATTTAAGAGAGGTCGCGGTTAAAACAGTTAAGTGAATGTGATCCACTGACGTTAATCGTTATTTCTCGTACGGATTTCGACCGATGTTTACCACTACAGGTAACCACAGCTGGTCAATAAACATTTTATCTCTGGGGTTGCGGACAGAAACGGGACAGCTGCTCAGAAGGTGTACAAAGATCGATTACTGGTTGAAGAAGCAGCAGTGGCTGTCCAGACAGCATAGCGATTAGTGACGGTACTACCGTACCGATGGCCCAGGATTTAATTCCCGGAAAAGACCTGGATGTTTTTATAAAAATATAGTGTCTGTACGATATGGGGACACTTAAAATATACAAAGAGCTCAAAGTTCTTTCGACTGGTTTGGTGGAAGGGGAAGACATGTGGGTAATATTCAAAACTCTCCCCCCTGTGTGCGTTCCTTTAAAACTGGGGTGGAACTGGACAAATTAGTACTGTCACTTAAATGGTGCTCAAGGCCATGCCAACGATAGAAGCAGACTTGCACTCCTTGACATGGTAAAATGCGTGGGCTTGTTCTGATTAGGTCACACAAGTGAGATTAACTGCAACAACAAGAACAGCAGAAGGCAGCATCACGTACTTTTGAGTATAATCTTGCTATGTGCATGAGAGTTTCTAGACGTATGTTAGATGTAAGACAATCAACCGCGTGGAGAATTTTGAATGAGGAAGACACGCATCCATATCATTTGCAGAGCATACAGGCATTGAAACTGAATAACTACCCTTTGAGCGTTAACTTTGCTTGCTGTTTCATACAACAGGCTGAAGAAATTTCTGACGTCTTTTCATACGTTTTAGTCACTGATAAAGCTAATTTTGCACGTTTGGGTGTGATTTAAACCCACAATTTTCCCTTTTCAGTTGCATAATAATTCACACGGCTAAATCTGGCTTTACACCTTAAATAACAATACGACTGAAGGAAATTTCACAACAGAAGAAAGGGTAATAGGAGAGGTTGTCTTAATGTTAAACGGACATGATACACATATACTTAGTAGGAAGGCACATTTTACCTAATTCCTTTAATGGCCTCATGTGCACTGCATCTTCCTGCAAGATCGCTTGCTGCAATGACTTTCTAATATGTTTCCAGGTCTTTGCGCGCGAATGCGGTTTCAGCTCGATGGAACGCCAGCTCACTTCAGTCGTAAAGCCAGAAATTACCTGGTAGATTCTAACGTTTCCTATGGAATCGAAAGGCGCAAACCTCTGCTCTGCCCACCACGATCACCAGGTCTGTCACGAGTTGATTTCTTTTCTGGGAACACATTACGAGTATAACGTACGGAAGTTCCGTTTCGTTCGATGAATATCTAGTAGCCAGGGAAAACACACAATTATCTTTGCCACCCTTCAAGTAATAATCTTGAGGATAATATTAGCACAAAATTTTCAACAACATCTAATTGTGGAATCACGATATATACTGACGGCTCCAAAACGGAAACCGGAACTGGAAGTGGCTTGTGTGTTATGAAAGATGGCATCCCCATACACAAATGGCGACGAAGGCTGCATGAAAACAATTCAGGCTTCCAAGCAGAGTTAACTGCCTTCAAAAAGGCGATTAACCTCTCCAGTCGCTTTAATGCAACTGTACAAATTTTGAGTGACTCGAACTCAAGTCTGGAAGCCATTGGCGGTACCAGGTGCAGGAACCCAATCGTTTTTGCAATACAAAAGCAACTGCTTCAAATATCGCCAGACTTTAGGCCCCAGTTGCGCTGGGTTCCAGCGCACACTGGTATCATCGGTAACGAAATTGCAGACGAACTTGCTAAGGAAGCAGCAATGAGTATTTACCTACCAGAACATCCACAATTGTTTCCTAATTCCTATCTCAAGAAGACTACATTTGTACAGCTAATTTCCAAATGGCAAACCAGATGGAATGAATCAACCACCGGAAGACGAACTTTTAGTTTCCTACCGCACGTTTCCACAGATGCATCTTCGTTTTCACCAGCGCTAACTACCTTCCTCACTGGCCACGGCCCATTCCCGACGTATCTGCACCGTTTTGGAATCGCGGACAGCAAGGCAATCCTGATCACTATGCATTCTCCTGCGAGTTTACAAAGAGATACCACCTGTCCAAGCCTTCAGAATCATACTGCAAAGAGTGGGCATTGCACTTAATGAGGCATTGCACTCAGTAAATTAATCAATGTATTTCAGTACTGCAGTACACACTACTGTTAATATACACTTGCATGAGCGTATATTCCGAATAGTTCATTCAATTTTCATCTTGCAATTGTAGTAACTTACTATTGTAAAATTATTGTTGTATTTTTGAAAAAAAAGATTTTTTTTCACTATACGGTGTTTATTAGTATTGGTAATTATGATCACATACCATCATCAGTACTTATATTCTGCTTATATACTGTTCTTATACTAGGCATACCGAATGTGTATATTGTTATACTATATATTGTTCATATACTATACAATTATGTTCAAACATGTCTGTTTTCAGATCCTTAAGTTTATATTTTAGCTTAAGTCTTCTATTTTCTGTTATAACCTAATGTTTTACTAAGGCTATTCATATTTATTTGTTAACAACTGTGGCAAGTATCTCCATGTAAAAGCCATTGATAATGCATGCAACTTATGTACAGTAACCGTGTTATTATATACTATACAATTATGTTCAAACATGTCTGTTTTTAGATCCTTAAGTTTATATTTTAGCTTAAAACTTCTGTTTTCTGTTATAACCTAATGTATTACTAAGGCTACTCATATTTATTTGTTAATAACTGTGGCAAGTATCTCCATGTAAAGGCCATTGATAATGCATGCAACTTATGTACAATAACCGTGTTATGTTATAGGAAGTCAGTATTTAGATACTTGGTTTAAGTCTTCTTATGTACTGTTTTATACTGTGTATATCGAATGTGTGTACAGTTATATTATATACTGCTCTTGCACTATGCAATTATGTTTAAACATGTCGGTATTTAGATATTCAGTGTAAGTCTTCTACTATCTGTTTTAATTTAAAGTATTACTGAGGCTATCCATATTAATTTGCTAATAACTGTGGCATGTATCCCCATGGAAAGGCCATTGACAATGTATATAATCTATGTGCAGTAACCACGTTATGTGATAGCCATGCATAATAGCATAACGGTTTAACTACGTCTGATCATTGTGCATCATTCTCAGAAATAATTCCACGGAAATATCCACAAAAGAACGATGGTTTTTTTACCTAGAACTTTGGACTCTTCACTTCTACTATTACTATGACAATGGACTCATTTAGTGATTCAAACATGAAGGTATATTTCTGTCAAAAGAAATCCTTTCCCCCACGAATAATCGTAGCATTCCCATGCAAGGTGACTAAGCAATAATAACCATCATTGTCCATGAAACACTTCAATGACAACATATAAATTTACGTCTGTAGGTCCTACCCAGTGATTCTTCCACCGAACAGGCATCATTCCGCATGGATTTCTAGGACGGAAGCCCGCTCCGTGACGTACAGTAGCCTGGCTGTCAATTGCCGCTGGAAATATAGCGTTTAATGCCTGAAATCTTGCTAAACTACTTTCACCATATGGCGCAGTAGTCAGTTTTGAATTATTGTTGGTGATGAGATCTTTGAGCATTTGTAGTACAAAACTGGTTCATTGCTTTGTTTCGTTTGACTTTACTAGTCGTTCTAATTTACTACTGTTCATAGCGTCTTGCAAGCAAGCACTTACATGCTTCATTTCTGCACGCACACTGCATTACAAAATCTACTAATTTCGGTGCCGTGTACTTACATTTTGCACTTTTATCAGAAGTCTCAGAATCACGCTGCATATATTAAAAGACACAAAGCATGAAAAATAAAATTATAAATTTAATTTCTAATTTTCTCTGAAGCCTCATACTTAATTTGGTTCTTTTCCTTCTTCTCTCCTAAAAATAAGTGTATGCTTATGATAAATGCATCTGGACTGTTCTAGTTCAAAGTAAACCCCGGTCATACTATTCTTAAATTACGCTCACGGTGCATGTGCATTTTTAAATTAAAAATTCTTTTAACTAATAATAAAATTAATTTTTTTTAATTACGTAGTCAAATTTGAGAAGAACTACAACTTCACGAGCATAGATACTTATATCCATCACTTAACGCTGCAAATATAAATCGAGCACCGTATAAGTGTTTGAGGAAATAAATTATTGAAAAATATCTTGGTAGACAGTTAAATATTAATTTTAGTTAATTTAATTAGACAGTAATTAGTCTAGGTATAAAATTTCACTACAGAACAATTATTAGTTATAAAATAATAAAACAGTAACATAATTTTCCAAGATGTTTTCTACTGTAGCACATTTTACAAACACCTTTTGTACTAATATAATTCTTTTGCTCCTGTAAGAATAATTTAATATGATTTAGCTTAATATTTCCAGATAGGTGCTCTCTAGGCATATAACTAATCAATTGCGCTCGTGACAGTAACGTATAATTTTAGATTTGGGCCATTTCAGTAACTATCTGCGGTAATGTATTGTATTAGAGAAAAGTGAGCTCCTGAAAACTGAACTTTATTTTTGATTATATGAAAAATGTGAGCTAAAGTGTAAAATAAGTGATTTGTTGTACTACAAAAAAAATGGATTCTTTAAATGCATCGATGGATTTGCATCGTTTTTATAAGCTAATAATAGGAATTCTATGAAAGTATTTCCTTAAGTATGTCTTCCCACAAGTAACAAAATAAAGAGAAGAACACTTATTTTATCTAAAATTTCAGGAAAACAGGCAAACTAGAAAGATTCGCAGAACTGGGCTCCTATAAATAAATTTAAGTGGATTTCAAGGAACTTTTGTGTTCAAAAATAACGTTTGAATTCATAGAACAGAAAAACAATAGGCAATGCTCTTAAGCTAACAGGACCACCTACATGAAATAACTTGACTCAAAAAACATGATTCCTGAGAACCATTAAATCCAAAAATAGGGTCTGTCATTTCATGAAATCGGTGCATCATTATGCAGGAAAACATTTCTTCAAACTCTAAGGCATTGCGGTTAGGAATCTATTTTTGGTAATATAAAAAAATCAGCCTTCGCTTTCCAAGTATATCTGAAGCCTGTTTTTGTGCAATCAATTCAATACTGAGAATCGAGACAACTTTTGCATTTTTCAACTAAAAGTGAGTTATAACTAAAACTATCAGCCATTACCTTCCAAATAGATCTACAGTCTGTTTATGTACAGCATATCCAATACTGAGCATGGAGATAATCTCTTCATTTTGCAACTGAAGATGTCGTTATGGAAAACAACACAAGAGTAATTAAGACATTTTTTAGACTTGCATAGGCATTTAACTGTGTTAATATATACACGGTGCAAGTCGTTTCATTATTTTTTTATTTATGTCATACAATACAAATAAATTTAAAATTAAAGAAGGTGTAATGTTTTTGAACGGTCGGTCATACTTCTGCTACAAATATTTCCAAATTAATGAAGAATGGAATAAGGTAAACTTCCGAACTCCAACAGGTTTAGTCACGTGATATCCTTCCTCAAAAGTATGGACATTTTTAATTTTCACACCTGCGTCACTGAATTTTTCTACGAATCTTTGTTAAGTATTCCCCTACCTTCACAAATTAACTACACAAATTGAAATATAAGGCCCTGGAAGCAATAATAATTCAATTAATTATGATATGTTGAAATATAAGGTCAGATGGATTCCAAACGTAATAAAGAAAGTGATACTATTATATGTAACTTATTATAACTTACTTGTGTAAAATATGCGTTGAAGCAACAATGGAAATTTTTACGTCAAAGTTCCATAATCAATGTGAAAAAAATATTGTAATGAGTATTTAGTTGGAAGAAAAATAAAATAAAAATAATTTCTATAAGGAAAACCTCATGCTACCAAAAGGTAGTTACATTATTAAATAACACGGAAGCAATGCTTTAGAAAAACTGTAAGAATAGTCTTTACTGTAAGGACTTGGATTTTAATTGGATACACAGAAGAATTAATGCCACCTTTTCTCCCAAGAAAGAGCTAGTTCTTTATTATTAAAAATATAATTATTACGTAATATATTAAGCAATCTAATTCCTTTATAATGTGGTTTAGTTGAGACAAGAAATTTTTTAAATATTTAACAGCCATTTTTAATATAGGGTATAGAAGTAATTAAAATGTTCTATTGAATACAGAACATGTAGAAACTGAAGTAAAATAAATACTGAAAAAATACTATGAAATAATGAAAAAAAGTTAATCATTAAAGCAGAAAGAGCAACTATATGAGAATGAAATTGTTTTGCTTACAATTAATTAAACTCCTTTATTTTCTGTACAAACTAAGCAGTTATAAATTTAATTGAACAGGTAATAAATTTGAATAAATATGCTGTTAAATTTAATCAAACGATAATTGTAGCTAAATTTTGACCTCTACTTTCATATGCTGTTTTTATTGATTACAGAGGTTTAAGTTGGAGAAAGGTAAATTGCAACATCTTTTACTATGTTAGTCTTTCAATCAACGTAGTTACCCTTTCTTCTGTTGTGAAATTCCCTTCAGTCGAATTGTTATTTAAGGTATAAACCCAGATTTAGCTCTTAGGAAAAGACATGCAGATGTATAAATAAAACAGTACGTAAATTCCTTGTAGTGAAATACGTTTCAATTGCATATTTATATTACGGTAAAGATGTATTAATTTGTCTTATCATTAATCATTACAAATAACAAAAATGAAGCTTTACCTTTAGAATAAATCTAAGATTTCATTCGTAGAATGTAGAATATCTAAGATAATATTTGAAAGCATAAAACGTTTTGAAAGAATTTTTGCTCAATAAATACCTAATCTTTTAATCTCTAGAACAGTTAACCATAATATAGGGTTATGAGAAACATGTATTGCGACTCATACATCGGTAGTTTAGCACACCCTTTATGCTATATTCAGTATCTGGTAAGAAATTATACTCAAGTCATTTGAAAATCTTGAATTTGGAATCATTTGATCTCATAAGAGGTTTTAATTTATTTTCGAATTTGACTAAAGTGATATTGCTCAACACGTAGTTTCTTAAGCGATCCATGCAACATATTAAATTTCAAAATGCTTTCTTAAACATATCACATGACTAAATTGTCAAGAAATTATTTCATTTTTAAAACTGTAACCATGGGTTTAACACAAACTATCAAAATGCGCTAAGTCAAGCAGAAGTTTTGAAAGCAATTCTGAAATCATCTTGCTGCAGTCTATCGATCTTTACTTCTGCTACAAAGCAATTCACTTACGGTGTACTTACGCAATCATTTAAAACTTTGGACCGTTATTATTAAAAAAAATATTTACCGTATAACGACTTCCTATAGAAACTTTCACAGTTACTGAGAAAACCTTCGAGAAGCAAGAAATAATACACTAGTTTACAAAAAAAAAAAAATCGAAGCACCAAAAAGGATCGTGACGAAATTTGGTATGCAAACACATCTTGATCAAACAAACAAATGATCAAAGTTTCAAGGTAAATGAACAGGAATTGCGATTATAGCGCGCATTTCCAGTGCGCAATTTGTAAAATATAAAACCAGTAACAGAGGCGGAAAATTTATCTTTTTTTTTTGTTGCTGCTATTGTAATTCCATAAAGAAGCAACTAAAGATTGCGACGATATCGAAGACCATATAGACAATTAAACAACTTCGAACGTGGTCGCATTGTAGGGTTGTGTGAAGCTGGGTGGTCCATGCCGAGCAATAGGCCGCCACCTGCAGCGTACAGACACTGCTGTGCAAAGATTTCGAAAGCAATGGTTGCTACAAGGAAATTGCTGACGAAATGAAGGCTCTGGCCAAGGAGCACAAATGCGAGGCAAGATAAGATGCTTGTTCGCCAGGCCTGAACCGCCCCAACGGCATCATTTTCGACTATTTAACACATGACAACCATTTCTATACCTCCCGTGGTACCGTCTACCATCTCACGGCGCTTGTCTGAGGCAGGGTTACACTCACAGTGGCCTTTAAGACGTTTGCCTTTAACCCACAACATCGGCGGAGTCGTTTGGAGTGGTTTCGTTGCCAATCATCATGGCTGCCATCAGACTGGCATCGTATAGTGTTCAGCGATGAATTCCACTTCACTCTTGAAGCAGATGACCACCGTGTTCGTGTCTGGAGAGGACGGGGCCAGCGGTCCCAATCAGCCTTTGTTTTACAAAGGCATACAGCCATAACTGATGCCTGTGTGATGTGATGGTGTAGGGGGCTATTTCTTATGATAGCAGCTCATCTTTAGTCATCCTCAGTACATCTTTAACAGCTCAACGATAGGTTGATACCAACCTGCGGCCGGTTGCATTACCCTTCATGGCACGTCATCCTGAGGCCATTTTCCAAGATAATGCCAGGCCACATACCGCTCAGCATATCTCTGGACTGTCTTCGTGCGGTTGATAAATTCAAGCATGCACTGCCTCCAGAGGCGGTTCGACCAACTACTAATTTGAACACTCAATGGATGATTTAGAGCCGTGAACAGGTACTATTACCTTGATTTTTTAATCATTTTATTATCTGCGTATGAGCTATACGCATATTCAGTTTCATCAAAAACAATCACTTCCTTCACGGTGCTTCGATTATTTTGCAAAAGAGTTTATTTCGAGAAAGTAGTAAAAGAAGGAAATATATTTACTGAAACGTATTTTAAAGTAAAGGACTATGCGTAAGCATTGGAGACGCGAGTTCTTATGCACACTATTTTGTTTTAGGTTTCCTCAGTGTATGGCTGCTCTAAACTTCACATACATCAACTACTGTAAGTTTAAAATGATATCATTTTTGTAAAATTTTAATAAATGTATGGAACGTTGCTAAAATAATTCTAAACCTAACTAGTTTAAGTATTACGAAACTGATAGTCTGGAACACCGTGAGTTATCTGCACTTATATGAAGCACGGACACACGTTTCATGAATTCACATTTAAAATATTTTAGCAACTAGCAGAAATTTCGAATTTAGAATTATTTTGTGGTCTACACCCTTTGATAGTTAACACGTTTGCTGCCGAAAGTACCATTTTTTGTACGCGCACTAAACGAGGTTTTCAGGCCACGAAATGTATTAATTTTTGAGAGATAAATTCCAAGACAATTGTTGATATCAATAATGTATGTATTATGATGATGAATACAACGCGTTTTTGAAACTAACGCTGAAAAATATAGAGGCGCAATTATTCTTTGAATAGAAAACTGTTTTTATATTGTTCACATTTAACGTGCAGTTGGCTGGTTGGATTAAAAAGTATTTCTCCCGCCTTCTTAGAGTACCTTCGTTGTGTAATGGTCAGCACACTCGGCCTGTATTTTCGAGAGCTCCAAGTTTCGAGTCCCGGCGAGAGCATTGCTTATCTTTCACGTCTCTCAGAATCAAAAATCCTAATGTCTCTACAAGATACACATATTACCTACCAAAACTGTTAGAGAAATTGTAAAAATGAAATAAAATAACAGTGAAAGTTGGGACCCAAACATTTAAATGAAGTCGGCATAAATACTTGAGTAATGTGTAATTAATGAAACTGCGTATCGATGTATTTATGAGCTCGAAAAGCTACCATAATATGAATAACGAAGTTCTCCCTTTGAAACTAAGAAATGATACAAAATAAAAGTATGCAAGTGCAATTCAGCTCCAAGATGCCATTGCATTTCTTGTGATAAACAAAATACACATATTTCTAGAAGTAAAATTGGCAAAATTCTGAAAAAAAGAGTAAATACTTTGGAAAGTAAACCATATTAATGCCATCTGTACTCTACTTCTGCATTCGATTGTTAAAGAATATCATTCAAAATTTTTAGTATCTATTTCATACTAAGCTATGCTTAATTTAGGACACTATATTTTGGTGTTTTTATTTTATTTATTTGTTTTTGGTTTTGTTATTCTTCTGTACTTTCAATATCGGATAAACTTGCCTGCTTGTTATATTTTGCATTACATACATTAAATATTTAATCTACTGATAAATAAATTCCCAGTTCATAAAAGGTGACGATATAGGTAATTTGCACATATTCATCAGAATAAAACGAGCAGCATTTTTGGAATACATGGTTTTAGAATAACGGTTGCTCAAAGAAAAGCTCGGTAACATAAAGGCCAATATTTCGTAATTCCCATTGTAATCCATAAATTGTGGAGATGTTTTCTAGATAAAGGGATTTCTCGGTTTTTCTGTTTTATTTACACTGGTTGAACCCATGAAAATACACATTTCAAAAGTTGTTTTATTTCATCTTAAGATACACTTAAAGTGTTAAAGCCTCTCTCCTCAGTTTCGCAAAATGGAATTCTGGCAACGCTATTTTAGTTTCTTTCGATACTAAAGCCCCGATGTAAAGCCGAGGACATTTTCGTAATCGCTTGAGATTTTTTTTAATCACGTTTTGTGAGTTCCGAAACTGAATCCACCTGGTCTGTGTAAGCTACAGTAAATATGCTGAAATATTATCTTGTAGGAGTTCGCAGTACTTGTAACTGGGATTTTATTATCAGAAAGTAAAAATTTTAAAACACCTAAACTAAAACGCTAGTCCTTAGTATCTACAGCATGCATACTCCTTTCAGATCATTTTACATCCTATTCCACTACCCTGTTGATGAAATCAATTGCATGTTTTTGACGAAATTGATAATTAGTTGAGGACGCATTTATCGTCATTTGAGATGTCCTCAGTTCTAAACAATGTCACACATTTAATATTTAATTACATAATTTTTGGAATTTATAGTTAGATAATTCTGTCATTTAAATTTTAATATGCAAATCAAGCAAAGCGGAAGGCATAAACTTATATTTTTATACTTTCATACGCTTAAGTTTTTCGAACATTATCTATTCATATGAAAATTCAGGGTAGAATTTCTTTTATTGTATTTTAGATCTGGTTACATGAGTATGTAAAGAGTTAAAAATCACTTTTAGCTTCTTTTATTAATGTGGTATTAAGAAGAAATAAAATACTGTGAGTTAGACCTAATAAAAACAAAGTATCAGTGGCATATAGACTCGTGTGAAAAATTAAGAGAATTTGCAAAATGTGTCTATTTTTACGAAAAGTAACCAAAGGTTACTAACTTTGCCTTCGGAGTCGTCGAATACGCAAGCGAGGGGAGGGGTACACGTGCATATCTATGGAGCTCAAAGGAGGGGATATAAGTATACTACTAGTATTTTTTTGGCGAGTTGTGCGTTCGTAGGCCTTTATGGCATTCACCGTTGTTTCTCCGAAGAGGTGAGTAAATTTTATAAGGTATCAGGTAAAATGCCACGAAATAATGGATGATGTAATGAGATGGGTAATTGGGAGCATATTGAAGGTAGGCCAAACACAAGCGCGGATGGCTACAGTGCTCAGTATAATGCCCAGTACCTTCGAAATTGAGGAAAACGTTTCAGGACACTGGATTGATATCGAGAAGAACTGGATAAAATCTATCAAGATCCACAATGAAGAATGAGGATTGTTATTTGGCACTTTCAACGCAGCAAAGCACAATTGCGACAGCTTTCCAGCTCTCCCGTGAGCTGGGCCCACCAGCGGCCCAGCGGTATCGCTGAACACTGGGGCGTTTTCTTGGTTTTTCCCCATATGAAACGTTATTACAAGCTAGTCCTCCATGAAGGCATTCCTTCCCTAAGGCAGATAGCTCTAAGGTGCTTTGTCATAATCAACTAAACCAAAACCAAATCTCATGGGAGCAGTGTGCTGCCACTGGAACCAGAGTTTTACGGTCTACATTTGCCTGAAGGCTTAATGAGATAGTGGGAAATGCCAGAAAACCCGCTGTTTGTGCCTTGCCTTGGACCAGATTTCAGGGAAACACCGTGCTTTTTACAGATGAGTCGAGATTCATCCTAGACACTGATTATCGGCGTACCTGTGATACAGTAGAGTATGAATGTTTCTTTTTTCGAAATATTATTGTTTTGAAAATGGTATTTGATTAATAGATGCTCTTCAAAATATAATTCTTCTGAAAATGATATTTGATTTATTTATGCTCATAATCTGTATCTTTTTTGTAGGCTTGCCGTACTTATTTTCAAAGCGGATAATTTTCTCTGCAAAGGAAACCTCAGTTAACGAATTTTCTTACATGGGACTACTGAGAATATTTTCTTCTTATCCTTCGTTTGAAATACCCTTTGAATTTTTCTTTTAATGAAAGTTACTTATACATACTAAATCTCATCACAGAAAACTGACGAAAAGATACAGGAGAGAAGTTTTTATTACATTTAAAACGAATGAGCACATTAGATCTGTGCAAGATAACGCTTTAAGGTGTATCGTAAAACTGAAAGTAATTCATTGAAATGTAAAAAGCATCGAAAATTAACTATAGTAATAACTTAATATGGGCTATTTAACTGGACTAGTTAACAGAAATTGTTGATAATTTGAGTAATTTAATTTATCTTTATTAAAACTTTCTTTCATTTTGATAAAAAAATCTGGAATAAATTAGCTATAATTCTACATGTTTTTCTTCTCTATTATGGTCTTTGGTTACTCTGTCTACAAAATGCTTTTAAAAATTTTGAAGATCTCTTACATAATTCACGCCTGAAAACACTTCAACTGCATTTTACGCTTAGGAAAAGGAAGAAATTTAATATCTTTTATCTTTTACAAAAATTCATGAAACGATCTAATGCAACGAAGGATACAACTTTCTGAAATCATTACACACTTCGCTTTCATTAATTATTAGCTGGATATTTTCCTTTATTTTCAAAAACATTATTTAATTGAGAACATGCGTCTTCTCTTTTGTCTCATGTTTAGCTATCTTTATATTCTAAGAGAAGACAGCATCGCTCAAATAATTTAAATGCCGTTTACTTAGTTGAGATTAAAAAAATAACACTCATTTTTTGCCCAGTTCGCATTTACGTGCTTTTAAATATTTCAGAGTTTGCTATTCAATCTTAGAAAAGGTCTAAAGAAAACGCGTTAATTATATTCCATTTTTTACACAAATGAAGAAACGTGCAAAACGAAAGTTTCTGAATTATAAATTCGTAATGTATAAATGCCTTGGACAAGAACAAAGGTCTCTTGAGTGAGAAATAGAAAAGAGTGGATTGTTCGAAAATTTTCAGTAGGTATGCGTGTAAAAGGATTAAAGTTTCCTTTTACTTTTTTTAATTTAAACGTACATTAAGGTATATAAACTAAGAATAGAATTTTATCTATTTTAGTTATAAAATATATCTCTTATCTCTCTCTTAACTTATCTTTATATAACAAGAATGAACGTATTTAGCCCCAGTGATAACAATTCACTTACAAGAGCGTAGGATTAAAAAAGAATTCCACATCACTTCATGGTGCAGTAAAACTGAAACATTTATTATTATTATTTACGTTTTCCGCCCTTAGGCACAACACGGAAAGAAGGGGTGCCTTCGTGGACGACTTTCTAAGGAAAACTTGCGCGTATTTTAACACGTTACACACGGGGAAAACCATAAAAAGGCCGAAGTAGCAAGCCCGCTTGCGGATTTCGAACCTCGAGCCGAACCACCACTGTTCCAAGACTTTACAGTTCGGAAGCTGTAGGCCAAAATGAAACATTTGAACTTGCATTAAAATATCTAAAAATTAGAAAATAAGGAAAGATTTTCAGTATTTATTTTCTATTTAATATCCAATACTTCTAATTCTCCTCAGATGGAGAAATGTAATGTTCGTGTTTATTCGTGCCCCAAACTTTCACACATACACACACACTCTTCAACCACCAACTGATTAAGTAGCGCAAAAATTAGAAGTGTTAAAGTTATAAGATAATTTTCTCCCTCTTTTTCTGCATGTCTTCGTGGTGTAATTGGATGCATGCTCGATGCGTGATCGAGAAGTGCAGGTTTCGAGTTCCGAAAAGGGCACAGCACATTTTTCAAGTTCCAGCATCGATGTAACCTAATGAGTCTACAAAACTGCCATCTTCTCCTTTTTTAACCTAATCTTTTCATACAAGCTTATAAACTAAAACAGAATTTTGTTTATTTTCATTGATAATATATATCTCTTAAATTTTAGAGACATTAGTTTTTTTTTTTTTTTTGGAAGCGGGAAAGATGGAGAATGAGTAAACTAATTTATATTAAATTTAGTTAATGTTTAAGAATGCGTTAAAATTATTGTTTAAAAATCTTCTTAAATAAATTATTACCTAAGATTTTGTTTTCATGAAGTGCAGAGACATTAGGCATTTTTTGAAAGAAGGACAGATGAGAAATACCTTCGCCGGGACTCGAACCACGAACCTCTCGAATACTTACTCAGCGTGCTGACTACTACACCACAAAGGCATGCGAAGAAGGTGGGGGGGGGAAATACCTTATAAATTTACCAAATTTGATGTAGATTTTCGACCATATTATTATTTCTTCGATGATAGTTTACCAGTGCAAAATATTTACTCCGAAATCTCGCAGCCGTTGTAAATATATTTTTTGCTATTTACTTTTAAATGGCTGCCAGAATTTTTCTCATATTCTAGGACAGTCAACATAAACTTGGGATTATTGCTAAATGTCATATGATTTGATCGTCAAGTACATTTTTAGTGGCCAATATCTTAAAAATTGATGGAACAAACTCAATGCAATCGGAATTTAAAATTTTAAAAATATTTTGAGTTCATATAGCACATATAAATATCCATATTTAGAATTTCATATTTAGAAGAAAATGGGGGCTTCATTTATATTTTAATTCTAATAAGTGGTTTACCGAAATGTTTATGCTATGAGGATAAGGTGGATGCGACGTGAAAGGAATTCCTGATCACATTTTCGAACTCGAATAGCGTACGCCACGGTTTCATTGCCGTGACTAGCAAATCGCCAAATTATATTTAAAACCTTATTAGAGCAGTGTTTCATAGAAATTTTAAAGCAAAATGAATTTCATAATAGAACTGATGCCAAAACTTTTTTTAGAATACTCAGTTTCTGTTTCACTTCATTTCATCACCCATAAATTCAATTACATCTTTGGTACATCAACTTCTACTAGCAGATTCTTTCAGACAAGCGGTACACGTCTTTTAGTCCGTCTTAACAGAGTGGTACATGATGCTTAACTTATTTATTTATTATTTTTACTTTCCTTTTCTCTCTCCTTCTTAGTACTTGGGTCCTCTCTCTTGAGGTTTGTGAGGGATACGTGAGGCAAATTGGAAAGCAGTCAACAGATTTTTTTATACGTTCTTCTCTTCGGTTTTGTAAGAAGGGTTTATTGGGAAGTAAGTGACTTGAGAAAATTAGTGCTTAATAAAAAGGATTTGTCTTTGTTTGAAAGCTGTTATAAATTGTCTTTCCAGAAAATTCCAATGAGTTTTGAGATTATGCTGTGCATTAATGCAGCGCTTAAGTGACAAGGTTTTTTTAATTATATGTTATTACAGCTGTTAGATATTTCATCTTATAAATAAATATCCCTTCTGAACCTCTTGAAACAGAATCGTTCTTTTCGTAATAGTATGCTGTATTAATGGCATGATGGAAAAACTTTAGAATGCGAAATGAATAATTTACTGCAAGCGTTGTCCATTAACCTGTTATTTAGATAATGAATAGAAAGATCCTAGCTAACATTTCTGTACATATATCAGAAGACACACATTTCAAGCATATCAGAATTACTTAAAATAATCCTATCCCTTCTTCACTTTTAGGAATTAATCTCACGTTTTTAAAGTAAGAAAACGAGGTTGCTATTGGTTAAACCTACCGCTTATAAGATGTGTTTCCATACAACAGAAGTATTAAAAATATATGCATTTAAAAATTCCATCTCTCGCTTAAAACGCTGATCAAAATTAAAAAGTTGAACAAATATTCAGTCATTTAATAGTGCATAAAGTCCTGGCATTCTTGTATAATTTTCAGAAATGTCTTTTATGGTTCAAATTTAGGATTCTTGTTTCGAAATTCACCTCAAAGAGTTTCTCTGAACTATGCCGTACAGCTACTGACTCCATAACTTAAAAATATTTTCATAAAATATTGGCTCTGACCCAGGCCCAATATGACATGAATGGCAAAATTGTCGAAACCCAGTAGTTCTGCTAAGTAACCAAAAACGTTCGTGCGGTTTTTCGTCACTCATCAAAAACGGCACACAAAATTCTTAAACACTCATTTAATCTTCGAAGTAATCACAATTGGCTTCAACTACATGTTGCCAACGGGACTCAAGCTTATAAATGCTCATTCTGAAAATATTTTCTCGTATCCAAAAACTGTGATACAGGTGTTGTGATATCGCTCAATTTTTCGGAACTGCTGTTCCCGCAGGTGCCCTGGGAATAGAGTAGCTGAAGCAGAAGTTTCTAGTTGAGTATTTTGATGACCTATCTGCGCGCTGTCGCCGTATAAGTTTTGGCATTATCGTGGAGGAGAACTCTTCTTTTGTTGATCAATGCTGGCTATTTCTGTCGCAGTTCATCTGAAATTATTTGCGATTGTGACGAGTAGACTTCGGCTGTTATGGTTTTTCCGTTTTTCAAATATTCATACATCCATGGACTGTGCCAGCGCTGCTCCACCAAACACACGGCATTACCTTCTTTTGATGAATGTCCGGTTTTTAGCGGCCAGTGAGACCAAACCAGAAGTCGATAAATGATGTTTTATCTTCCGGTAACCATACATGATAAATCTTTTGTCACATGTCAAGATTGGTCGAGGAACAAAGCTTTATTATGGCACGGCAACAAAGAAAAGCAGATATTTAACCGTTGGAACTAGTTTTCCTGGGACAGGACATGAGAAACCCACTTGCTTAGTTTTCAACCCATCCCAAGTTTATCAAGATGTGATCGAATGGTTTTATCAGATACTCCAAACATATGTGTGAGCACCTAGCAGGTTTGATGAGGGTTCTGCTTGATTTGCTCCTATAGTTGGACTTTGTCAAGGATGGACGGACGACTAGCACAAGTCTTGTCTTCAAGCTCTCGTCTCCAGAAGAAAATCGCCTAAACTATTTTTGAGTCCGTTCTCTCATTGACCTCTCCAAACGCGGAGCTTACTCTTCTAGCATCCTCTGCAGCTTTGTTTTCTAACTTTTCCTCGTAAAGCAGAATAGGCCTCAAAATCGCCTTTTCTAAAGACATGTTTTTTCGAAAATTCCGCTTCCTATAAGACCAATAGAGAGAGGGGCGATGCACTGAATAAATGTCTACTGAATAAGGTTTGAAAGAAATTTAAACATATGATGTAATTACATCATATGTTTAAATTCTGACCAATCTGACCACACTAGCGCATCAAATGTAACTGTTCTCTAAACATCCACGAACTTTCTTGGTTACATGATTGATGTCTTAGAAAAATATCCTCAAATGGGCTAGCTGCTTTGGAGTTCTCGTGATTTTCCTTATGCATATAATGAATACGACAGTTTACCTCAAATAGTCTTCCCCAATGGCATTCTTCTTCTTAGACAAAAATCCCTCTCATGCTTTGAAATAGTCAAAATAACCCTAAATCCCACTAGGGATGACGACACTCCTAAGAGGTGCGAGATGGTCTACGACAGAGGACTGATTTTTGCCCCACCCCCGAATAACAAGTTATGTGTCACTCAGCTAGCTGTCAGTATACGATCAATGAAAAGATTCGAACACTATTTTAGGGATTCTGAACATTGATCAAGCGTAACGGTTAATAAAACAGTCTCCGATAAATGATTCCTTTGTAAATCCCGCATTTTTCTAAATTCTTAGATTCCAAACACATCAATTATATGATATTAATTTCTGTGACTTTAGGTATTTTACACGGGAAAAAACTGTATAAATAGCTCTGGATGATAAGCTTAAAATAAAAACCTAATGATTCTAATGACAATTTATGTTAGCAGTAGCACATCAGTTCTAAAGAGACAAATGATTTTCTTGAATCAAAGCAAGAGCTAACACAAAATATTTATTACTATGCACAGAACCTAATGACTTTACTGAATGCTCTTACTAGAAAATAAGTACAGTATTGGCTTAAATTTAATCTGTTTTTCAAATTAATAATCATATTCAAAAGCCCTTTAAGGTCACATGTTAAAGCGCAATAAAACGGTATTTACTATGTCGGATCTGCACGTATTTTTAAAGCATCTAGTTAGTTACTATGCTTATACAGAAAAGTATACGGATTACAGACGGAAGAATGTATGTGGAATTTGAGATAGAAAATAAACCTGTAAACGAAGACTTCAAACTTTACAAAATGCTCCTTTAGATTCCATTTACATTAATTTCAGCCCTTTTGGTCTATCTTTGGATTTGAATATCAATACAGTAGGTTGTACATGATACACATCTAAAGCTAAAAGAAGCTGATGTTGCCAAGACTTCTGCCTACGGAAGAAAATATCTCCTTCACAGAAATAATATTTCTTTTATGTATCCGCCCATAGCTGCACTTTTCTAGAGAAAAAACGGCTGGGGTTTAAGTAACATTCCTTGCACTTGATTAATTGTCGATGAAGTTAAAAAAGACGTCTATTGAATGAGCTTTAGATATTTGTGAACAGATATTTTTTGGTAGTTTTCGATCTTGCAGTGCATATTCAATGACAAAAAGCTGATGTGAAAAGATGTATATATAAATTTTCATTAACAACACCTTAAGATTAAGAAGTATATTATATTACAGCCTATTAACGCTGCAATTATAATAAATACACTACAGCTATAAAATACCTGATTATATAAGAAAAATGAAATAATTATCGATAATGCGAAAATGAATACTAAAGAGCAACAGAAGAGCAGATTATAAGATTATCTTTATCATCATGTCATTATTTTTATTCAGATTGCTATAATCCACACTCTTATTTTTTTGGGGGGGGGTTGTTTTCCTATTCTTTTTATATACAGAATTTTGCAGAAGATTTTCGAATCACGTAGATCTATAAAAGAGAACAGTAGCTCGACAGAGTTTTCAGCTTTGCTACTGTGCTAAAAAAACTACTTGTAGTGCCATGAAAGCAAATTAATTTTAAATGAATGATTTTTAATGCAAGTGAGGATTTGAAAGAGTTGTTTCAAGCACTTCAAAGACGGAAAAAATTAGAAATTTATCTTTCTGCTGAAATAGTTTTCTAATTATTGTTTTACAAAAAACAATGCCTACAATACTGGTTTTTGTATATGTAAATATAAAATGTTAGTTAATATATGTAGTTAAAGATTCTGACATTCAACCGCTTGTCTTATTTTACGGTATACTGAAACGTAAGAACTTAGTTAAACTTTTCCAAATCCCTCATTTCAGTAACAGGTTTAAATATCAAGAGTTAACGGAACTTTTAGCCAAAAAGTTCTGTGTTAAGCTTAAATATGGAAGCTATTCGAAGTAAACTGCTTGTTAGAAACATTAAGTAATATTCAAATTACTTCAAATGCGAAGCTCATTAAAGAGCTTTGCAATAAACCAATAACTCCGACTACCTTGATGTATGCCAATTATTAATAAATAATATTTTGTACTGAGCAATACATACCACCTCTGTTTTAAAGGTTGAATCATAAAACGGAAATACCTAATGAAAATATTAAAAACACTCACTAACAATCCGGCATATGTATGAACGTATAAAAATATAGCGGTGTGCGTAGTCACTTCCTCTAGACAGCAACTAGAAGATTAGGCATAGGTACAGTGATATATGTGATAAATGCGCATATTTAACACGTTCTCTTAATTTGAAAAACACAAGAAGTCTGTACAGTGGCGCTAGAACTAAAATGTGGTAGAAGACAATTCTTCACCACTTGGATTAAGTCTCCTGTTTCTCCCCATTCGCCCCTTAAGAGATGAAGAATGCAAGGAATTATCGCATTCTCCTGCATGGGTCCTCTTGGTAAGTGGTAAGCAAAAGGTGGTAAGCAAACTCATCTAGCAACTGGAATACTTTTAGTTCGAATCTTAGCGATTAGCAGGAATCTCTTAGTTTGAAGCGAGAGCCTAGTTGATTTTTCCTACTTCCTCTCTCGAAAAATTTAAAAGTTTCTATAAAAACGCTGTCAGTACTGCATATCTGCAAGAAATTACTTTTAGTATTTATTTTACAGATTCTTAACTATTAATCTCATAAAGTATTATTTCTTAGTAATCCTCGTTCACTGATTGAGGAAAGTGCATCTTCCAGCTACTTCCAACTAATTATAGGATCTGTGAATCACTTTATAAGGTATTTTCTCACTCCGTCCAGCATGCATTCGTGGTGTAACTGCAGCGCACTCGGCTAGTATTCAAGAGGTTCGGATTCGAATTCCGGGAAGGGTACTGCTCCCTTTTTCCCATCTCCTGCTTCAAGAAACCTAATGATTATACAGTGGTTCCTAAACTAAAAGGTGGTGGAGGATAATCCGTTACCACATGGATTGGGTCTAATAATCACCAGTCGTCCTTTAAAAAGGAGGAGTATACAAGGCTTTTCCTCCTTCATTGCAACACACCTTCGTGGAGTAACGGTAGCCCACTCGGCCCTTATTCGAGAGGTCCGGGTTCGAATGCCGACGAAGGTATTGCTCATTTTTCACAGCTCCTTCAAAAAACCCTAATGACTACAACTTACATCCCGAGATTACTTACGGGGGAGATCATTCCGGACCACTTTAAAAGGCGACTGAAGAAAGGCTTGAGACGCAGTCGATCAAATCCATGTGATGACAAATTATCATACGTAATATTTTATTCTGGGCATCACTGTAAAGACCAATAGTACTTTCGGAGCAAGAAACCTGGAAACCCAACTTCTTTCACCAGAATTCGAACGACGGATCTTCCATTTTCTAGATGAATGATCTCTTACACCCCTATAACATGTGCAGAAGAATACAATAATGTCCTAAAATTTAAATCTCTTTTCTTTCAGTAGCTTATTCATTCATTCATTCATACAAACAGCTTATTTATATAAAGCACTCAAGTATAATAATTCATTTAAAGCATTATTCATGCATTATATTTAGAGCTAGTTTGCACATATTTTTGGAGGTAATTATGTTGCCACATATTTTTTGCTATTAGTTCATTTGTTTTAAAACTGATATAATGCAAAATATTTTCTTACACCAAGTAATGAATTCTAAAAATTAAAGTGCATTTTTTAATCAACGATGTTACGAAAATTATATTATGATTGACTTCTAGCTTTTCCCCGATCACATCAGCCGCAGCTAAATTTTACCTCTCAGAAGCAGGTCGTTGCAAAAAACATCAAATATTTTATGGCTTTGTTTTCTAGGTTTGAGAATTCCTTATGGACCTCTGCACTAAAGTCAGCAACATGTTTTCCCGAAAGTCATTCTTCAAAGTGGCATCTGATCTCAGTTCAAATAGATGGACTTTTTCAGTTAATAAGTTAGAAGATGTAAAGGTTTTCGAGCTTATTTGGCAAGAGACTACAAACAAAAAAAACCTATTTGAGTAATATTTATTTCTAAAACTTTCCGTTATGCATTTGGTTGTACATTATCTTATATATCTCTGCTTAACAGTATTTTCACGTCAAAGATTTTGAGTATTCTTAATTAATGAAAATTATCTCTTAGGTAAGAAGGTGTAATATTGTTAAAGAGAGATTCAAAACCACTGACCCAAAATTTTGAGGGCTAAATACATGCAGGTCTTGAGCACTAAAGTAGTTCCTTATGAAATTCTTATTTCAAAGTTTAAATTTTATCTTTGCCTAGTAGAGGAATCGCATGCAAATACGTGAATTGAATCAAATGCCTGTATTCTATTGCAAAGATTATTAGCTAAGGCGATGCGAAAAATGGTTAAATAATTTCTTTATAGCACTTCAAGAAATTTATAAATCTGACTTATTCAAAAAAAACGACTTAGTCTAATGGTAAAAATAATCTGATATCTCTCGAGTAATGACAATTTGCATGATCTACATACTCTGAACGGTGCTCATATCTTGCTGATTGACAAAAGGTTTTCCAATTTTTCATTTTCACAAAGGCTCTAAAATAGCTTAATGCGTAATGTGATATCGTTAGATTTTTACCAAGAAAAAATGAAAATCTTATGCATTTCTTAAAACAGTCTACATCCATTGAAAAGTGAATTCTTAATGGACACGAAACTTACAAAGAGCAGTAAATTTTAAGCTTGGTTCTTTGTAATAAATGAATTAATTTGCAAATAAACCACAGAGTTTAATTTTAGCCACTGCAACGAAGAGAATTGAGGACTGAAAAGCAGGTTTAAAAGTTAATGGAATATCAGTGCGTGGGCTGTCACTCAGCAATTCTCCTTTAATAGAATATTTTATCAAGTATTAAGGAAACATTCATTTAGATTCCTGATTCTTTTAATTATGGTCATAAAAGGTTTCTTTATTTACAGGGTAATCGTATACACGCAAACAATTGGAGTTCTCATTTGAAAAATATAACTATGCACCAGTTCTACAACAAATATTTATGTATCAATGATAAACAAAGCAAGCACGTTAGAGTTTTAAAACTCAAATTGTTTGTTATTCTAATGGGAATTTTATTATTACTTTAATTTCATGCTTTTTTAATCCGGGAAGAGAATTCTCCCATTTTTCATTTGAAAAAAAAGGTAAGCGTTAAAATAATATTTTCTCATTTTAGCATAATACAGAACTTGCGCAATGAATTTAGATTTCGTTGCACTTATTTCTGATATAATCAGTTGCGTTCGACTTAATTAACTGCAATACATATCTGAATGCTTATCCTCACTGTCTTTATATTCTGCACAAAGATGAAAGGTTTAGTATTACGTAAAGTGTTTGTACAATGTAGTTAATAAACGGCATTTGCAAACATTATATATGTATCTTATAGTTTACAGTACAGTATTATTGAAGCCTCAAATCTGAATCCACATTTCATTGGCGTGACTAACGCTTTTAACCTTATCACTATAAGACTTAAATTCAGAAAGTTACTATTATTTGCAGCAGACTGTAAATCATTTCAAATCCTTAGATAAGGCGTAAGTATTAATCGGAATTAGCTGTCGTGGAAGGAAGCTAAAACATTAAAACTTCAAGTTAATTATCACTTACTAAAAAGATTACTTCAATGCAGTGGTTTCGTAATGTTTCGGAACCTTTGATTTAAACTGTACTTGTCGAGAAATATTAACGATGTCTGAAAATTATTTTCAGTTCCGTTATTATTTAAATGATTTTAACTGGTGATTCGAATCTGTAAAATAAGAATAATAATTTATTTCAAAATGAAATTTAAAGTTTCAAATATACTTTCAAAACTGTTTATGGAGATAAAGAAGCTTCTGACGTTTTACTTGAACACATATCTGTTTCTTAAAGTAATTTAGATATACTTCAGTAAAAAATTGAACCAGTTCTATTTAATTTACACATAAGTTAAACCAAACGAATTTCAAATATTATTTTATTCTTCTAAAATATAGGCTGGATATTAATTTGAAACTACCGCCATTTGAAAACTACTATTTATCAAAAGCGTAATTGCCAAATATATATTTTTAAAATAAATTATGTAAGTTGCACCATATGGAGACATTAGGATATTTAGGAAGAAGAAGATAAGAAAAATGCGCAATGCCCTCGCCAGGACTTGAATCTGAACCTCTCGAATACGCCCCGAGTGTGATAACCGTTAGACTAGGAAGGTATGCAGGAAGGAGGAAGAAAATATTTTAAAAAGCGACCTTATGGTCCTGGCCAAATCCTGGTGGTGAAGAATCCTCATCTACCACCTTTTAGTTCGGGCGCCACTGTGTCATTAGATTATTTTTAAAGCAGAAGATAAGAAAAATGTTTAAAGACCTCACTAGGACTCGAACCTGGACCTCTCGAATACGCGCTGTGTGTGCTAACCGTTATACCACAAAGGCACGCAGAAAGGATGGGAAAAAATATCTTATAACCAAATGATTTCCTCTTGAACAGAAGAAAGCAGGAGTAAAAATTTCCAATTATTGAGGAAGAGGTGAAGTTATTGTTTCTTCTGAAAATTGTCGGATAAATAGAGTTACTTCAAATTTCGACTTTTCGGCGACACGCCATTAAAGTCTTGTAGACAGAAATGGCATGCTCACATTATACCTACATTTTTGATACCAATCACTACTTTTAACTTCTGTATGGCACATAAAAATGCACTTTGTAACAAAATCATAAAAGTTTGAAAATTTATGAAAATAGTAGAAACACTAATAACTCATATAGTACATGAAATGCGGGGAAAACTTTATAGTAATTTTAAAGAACAAATAGCGAAAATAATTAATTACAATTAACTATAGTTTATTATCAACTATAGTTAGCTTAAATAACTATTAGTTTATTTAAATTATTGCCACTAATTTAAGTAAATTATTATTAATGACATTAATTACTAATGCTAGAATACGCAAATGTGTATAGAAAATTGAATGCAAAGTACTTCATATTCTTAATGCGTTATTATCTATATTAGCCACAGTAATTTTTTCAGAGTAAAACGAGGACTGACAGGAACTGAAAAGAAGCTATGAGATTCAATACAAAGAGAAAAAAATTAACAAATTAGTTGCTAACTTAATATTCGTTCTTATGTCTTGATTCAGGAGTTGAAAATTTCGTTGTTTTTTGTTCTTGGTGATTCCTTAATTGAATTTAAATTTGTGACAAAATTTAAGGAGCGAACATTGGATCAGATTGAAATGTAAACTAAGCAAAAAATTCGAAAGCAATGAATATATCTAAAATAGAAATTAGGGCCATTTTATGCAAAATAATTTAAAGTTTCGCATATTTATAATACGACACTTAATTTACTGGATAAATTGATCAATTAAAATATTATTTAATTTATTGTTTAATTCTGGAGCACATTAATATTGAATACATTATAAGCATTAGACTGAAGTGATGTACATAAATATATGTCTTATCTGATGATCTCATCAACGGTAATGAAAAGGATATTCAAACATTTTCCTAATTCCTTAATTCATTATATTTGCCCCAAGTGAGTAAGTCAGTGAATCTGCAGCAAACGCTAAGACAGATAGCAATACCTTTAAAATTCGTGTCTGTATCTGAAAATCATTAATTTCGAAGACCTTTTTTAATTTTTTTTCTGAAGCCTCAGAAATCATACGGCCTATGGGAAACAACGATGTGTCGATTAAAACTTAAGGGTAAGAAAAACAACGTTGTTGTTAATTTTATTTTTGCGGAAATGCTTTCAGCGATTCACCATTGTAGTAATCACTGAAAGTACTTCAGCTAAACTAAAATCTAAGCGAATGAACTTTGCGTTCCTTGTAATTATTGTTGTTTCTTATGGCTTTATTCGGAAATCAATCCAATAACATCAGGCTACTCGCGAAAAACAAAACATTAAATTTAAAATTACATCGCAAAAATATTAAAAACACTTAAGAATTACAGCACTAAAATTCAGGTCTTTACAATACCTAAAATTTAAGACATAATTAAAAATCTTCATAAATTCTTTGTGATTAGAGGTGAAACAACCATGTACTCAAGACATAAGATCTCTGGCCATTCAGTACATCTGGATAACATCGCTTAGGATCAAGTCCTTGGTTCAAGGGTTGTAACTTTGGGTCAAGTTCTGGGCAGATGAGAAAGTGTTGCTTATTCATAGTGTCTGTTTTACAAATAGGGCATTGGCTATCAGTCAGTATGCCTATTCTGCTGAGATGTTCGGCTAAGCAGTTGTGCCCCGCACCCAGTCTGAAATTCGCCACTGTCTCTCTAAGTGGCATACGACTGAACTCATTCTAATCATTCCTGTTATTCTCCCAGATTTATTCCTCTTCTATTTAATTGATAGTTCTGTGTTGTAAGCTGACCTAACATTTTCTCGAATACTTCTTATAAGGGAAGCCAAAAGAATGGAACTTTGTTCAACAGATAACTCCGTTCCCTTCTTTGTCAAGAGATATGTTTTTTTATTACCATTAGTATCTACGTGTGATGGTTCCACTAAAATTCTACAGTTTTACCGTTCCTGTTTAGTTCCCTGATAGCTCGTTTTATTTTTGACACAAGAGAAAGCTCAGTGTGGTGTTGAAGAACTAGTGTCTCTATTTCCGACTTAGAATCAACACGAATGATGGCGTTTGTAAAAAACAAAAATTCCAGATTTCAAATTAGACACAGCCAAAAAGACCGCATCAACTTCTACATCAAAAGTTTAAAAATTGTTGACCCACTGGGGCATACTGTGAAAACAGTTTACAATATACTCCTGCGCCAGCAGCACTATTCATCCTATAACCACCTGTAAATACACATATCAATTCTGGTTCAGGTACCCAGATTGGTTGTCCAATAGTAACAAGGCTTTTGTTTTCAGAATAATACATAGTGTGTCTTTTTTTTCCATTTTCACCCAGTTTTAAATTAAAGTGTTTTTCCAAAAACTCCAGCAGGTCTGCAACAAGAATTTAGTACTTAAAGCAGGAATCTTGAGATTGAAAATCGTCCAAAAGACTTTCACAAATCTCGACTGGAGAAATCTGAATTCTGAGGATGCCCACATGTCTATTTTGCATCCAATTTGAACGTCGACGTGTCTACAGACAAGCAACTGTGTAATCTACATGCTTCTTTATCTGAACAGCAATCGGATGGTTTCAAGTATAGGATTGTAAAGCTGCTAACGGAGTTGACACAACTGCTCCTGTTATCAAGACTCCTCCTACTCCTCCTTACACTCATAATATTTTACCGTAACTTCCAGCTGCTCAATTCTAACTACTATTTATATTAACCACTTTAAGAATCTACTCTGACTGCTTTGTGAAATAAAAACAGTTAATTAAAAATAAAGGAAAGCACATGAAAATTTCCATTCATTTACTTTCAACAACGAGATGGAGAGTGAAAGAAATATATAGCTAGCGATTCCGTTTCAGAGCTATGTCCACCAAGTTGTTCTTTACATAGTACTTCAATACGAGTTCAGTAAATGGTTAGTTGTTTTATGCCAAAGCACGCAGTGGCTTCTGCCTTACAAGAAATGCTTTCGGAGAGGATAGTAAGAATTACTACTTTGTATTAATTTTATATGGGGATAGCAGTTACTTGCAGCAAACCATTCGCTGGGAAGCATACACGGGATGATCTGAGAGCTTACAGAAATCTTAACCATTCAAACACTGTGAAAGAATTTAAGAAGAAATGTTCCATACTATTCAGGTGTAGAATAAGTCATAATTTTTGTTAATGAGTAGACTGACAACATTTTCAACTGAAGTTCTTCAGTTAAGTCCGGAGACATTTTCTGTAGTTATTCTGGAAAATTCCCGTTAGGTAAAGGTTCTTATTTTATGTACACTACCAGGGAATTTTCTTGTGCTTCGTAGTTTATAACCTAAAGCAACGTTATAAGGAATTATCACAATCCCCCTGCATGCTTTCGTGGTTTCATAAAGTTAAACTTACTTTTGCTTAATCTGCATCAGTCTAACATTTAAGCCTGCAAGAGAGTTTCGGTTTCGACTACAATCTCAGTATGCTAACTGAACACAAAATTACTATAACAAATAAAAGGAAACTACAATTTATTGTAGACTTCAAGTCAAAGCGCAGAACAAACTTAACGCAGCTTTACTATCGCTTGTAGCGGAAGCAACAGACACCATTTAAGGCTAATTATTTATAAATAGTTCACAAACAAATTTCTAGCCTAGCATCTGTCTCAAGAAAAGTTCACAAGCTATGCTTAGCAGCAATTCACCAACTAAGAGAATTACTGCTTGCGTCGCGTACAAGCCGAAGACTTGTTTTATAGCTAATAAGGATGCCATAATTTGGGTTCTTACTCCTTTTCAAATCTCCTCTTACTGATTCTGGTGAAAGCAAACGAAACAGAGGATAGACCTGAACATAAGCAAAACGTGTTAAAAAATATGAACCTTGCATTGTAAGTGGTTATCACGGCCATTTGTGAAGCGGAAAAATAGAGGTTTGAATCCTGGTGAGGGCATAGTTGATTCTTCCCGTGTTCCACTATGGAATTTGGGTTCACATGTAGATAGGCACGAAAGTTCCCATTTCTTTCTTCGAATGCCTTATGAGTCTGTGCATGGTTGTGTAAAAATATAATTGTGTTTAATTTAAGACTTAAATACTTTACTAGACTTAAGCTGATCCTGCCAAAGTCGCAGAGTCTATATTTGTATACAGATACTCAGATCGACAAGTAGAAGTTCCAATTCACTCAAGCGGGACTAGTCTGACACAGTAGATATTTAAAAACATTGCTGTGAGAAAAAGTCCTATGATTTAATATCTATCGCCTCACTAGCCGAGTTTAATAAGAAAATGTCATCAAGTCATTCAAAATTTGGTGTAATTATTTTATTGACTTCATAAACGGAACTTTTAGTAATTCAATCATGAAAAATATAATTATTTTCTCTTTTATATTGACAAAAAAAAGTTTTAATTCCGTATGAATAAGTATTTTTCCAGAGGTGACTGCTGTTAATATTATGCGTGGCTTATAAACCATTTTATAGGGAAAACAAAATGTTAAATTTATTTGTGTGTTTATTTAGAATCCACAATTTCAAGCCCTTTAAGAAGAAGCATTTAACAAAGAGTATCATTAATTGTCATTAAAGGTTTCAAAAAACATGTTTGTTTAACTTCTTTGCTTGAAGTTTATTCTGTGCATCAGAAAAATTTTAAAGTCGCCCTGTGGTGCTCTCAATCAGATTATTGCTCGTAAAATATTCACTTCGTAAAATTTACTGCATGTCCGCGAACTTTTTATAACCAAAGAAATTTTTACATTTTTCATCATAAATGAAATAGGGAACTAGGAATTTTCGAGTTTATATTTGCAGATATCAAAACTAGTGTCTGCACTTTCGCTCTATAGAATACCGTTAGGGTTTTATGCTATGTAATATAAATACATAGAAAGCAAACTATGAAGCAGAAAAAAAGAGTTTTCTCCATATGCCATTAAAAAGCATCAAAGTTAGTAAACTAAGTAAATAGCTACTAAATTCTTTAAAGAAAAATAATTTTATCATTGAATTTCCAATAAAATTTTAAAAGCTTTATCTGTTTCTTTGGAAAAAATCTTTTGATATAACTATAGTATAAAATTATGCGTTTTGAATTTTCCGATAATTTAAAAAAATTATGCTGTTTTTATATTACCTCAAATATGGTGGTATATAATTAAATTAACGAATATCTTTTTTATATTGTGTGAACCTCATAATCTGAGAAATTTATATCTAGTAATTTCATTTATCTCGTTTTCATCAGTTCCTATGCCAATGTAAACCTGCAGAGCTTATTAAAAAACTCTAAGCAAATTTCAATATACGGAGTGATTTTCACAAATATTTAGTTTGCTTAAAATCACAGTCCGTTATGATTTTTACCAATAAAATGTTAACTCTTTTGTACATTTTTGGAGCAGATTATTCATAACGTGCTACTGGAAAGTTTTTATTAGCTTTGCTTGATTTTGAAATTGAAAATTCGGGTTTCTATAGCAAAGAATGAATGTCCATTATAAAATTTAAAGGGAGAATCTCATGGTAATTATGATGATAATTATTGTCTTCATACTAAAGCTTTTACGGAAAAATAGCTTTTATTTACCTTTATAAAAAATATAAGTTAACAAAAATTTTTAACTCAAAGGATTTTTCTTTTCCAAAGCAAAAAGTCTTCTATACTTGAAAAATATTTTAGTTTAGGTATTTAAGAAAGTTTCTAGAAAGTTTAAATTAGTCTTTCCTCAATGTTTTATTTCGTCCACTTCAAATATTTTCAGAAAGAGCTTAACATCGGCATTGTGCTCGAAGGTATAGAATACTTCTTCGGTCAAAAGGAAATTCTTGCAATATTGTATTTAAAACAATACACAATTATTAGTAGCGTAAAGTTATGTTAACACTTACCGCAACTGCCACTTTGTTTCAGTAGCAGTGTACCATGGAGATGAAACTGGTACCAAAGGTTGTAGGTTCTAAGACTGTGAAACAAATAATTCTTTAGATATCCCTCTTCTGTTCCTATTTAAATTTTAGGATAAAGATATTGAGTCCATATTACTGTCTAATTTTAATTATACCCGATAGCTGATTTTAAGTCAGTTTTATGCATGATTAAGTTTACCTCCCTGAGATTCCTCAGAATATTTTAATTATTTTTCGAGACAAAGATTTCTTTGATTTCTAATTTACTTAGTATAGTTTTAAAAATGTGAAAAATGTTGTAAACTGTGAAATATTATGGAAACTGACATATTATTCTGTTATTTTCCCTAAATTTCTCAGGAAAATAAGAATTACTGAAAACAGACTGCATTTGTACTAATACACAAAAGCTAGCATTTCGTGTGTTGCTAAACACACATGTTTTGCTGTAATAGCTTTGACGAAGAAGAAGGGAAAGTTTTATTATATTATGATGAACTGCAGAACACGCGATTCAAAATGCACGCAATAAAAAGACAAAACATTACCTGTATTATCTTTTGCCAAGCAGAAAAACCCTAGAGACTTTCCTGAAATCTTCATAACATCAATAAATTTTAAAAAGAATATTATCTTCCATTCACACTCCCAATGCCACTACTAAAGTGATGATTAGGTATGTTTATGTAATGGAAGTTATTGAATGATTTAAAAAGAAATAATCCTGCATTAAGAAATTCCAAATAAAAATTAACAAAGACTGATTTATGAACCGCAGAAAAAAATACGCGGAAAGCCTTAAATAAACATTGCACGTGTTTGAAGACGTTATCCACGTGTGATATGGGAAAACAAAAATTATATTTTAGTAGGATTTGGAAATTTGTAAACTGAAATATAACGATCAAAGGCAAATATCGACAAGAGTTCACTGTCCTTACGATCAAGTTGTCGAATGTAAATGATAGCGATGCTTACATAATGCATTTTAAATTTGAGTTAATTTATGAAATAAACAACAACAGAAATTAAGCAAATATACCTGTTTTCCGAAGCACTGTAAATGATGAATTTTTATACACATTTTGAACAATTTAATTAGCATCGTAAAAGAAGTTTTAAGTAAAAAAGATGAATTAAATCAAGAAACAAAGTAATAAAAAAACTTAGTATAAAATATGATATTAGTTAAAACAACTCATAATCTCGTACATGTATTTGTGACTCTAAACCTGAATTTCACGTTCTAATAATAGAACATTTATCGTTATACAAGACATAAGTTAAACGCTTATGCTTTTTGTAAAGGAATGATCTCTTTACTCATTGCGCACATTTTCACCACATTTCAATATTAAATATAACGCCGTATTAGTTCTTTAAAATGTTGAATAATAGAATCAATAGGTAAATTATGAATTATTCTGAATATTCCAGTCTCCATCCTATTTTACTCTCTGCTCTTCACTGCGAATTTTCAGTTTTCAGTAAAAAGCAATTTTTTACTTCAACCATAGCGTTAAATAACTTCATGCGCAAGTGCTAGACTAGTAAAGTTCGAAGGTTTTCGTGTCAAAGATCATATACAGGAGAACTAATAAAAACCCGCATTCCCTCATGCAGAAGCAAAGGATTTGGATAATGTGGTAAAATTTTATTAATATTTTAGTGGAACAAACTGCTCGTCAAATCTGATTTTTTAAATTTGGAACAATTTTGTCTTTTAGTACATGTGTTCCGAATTTTTTCTACTCATACCTATAGTGAAGTAAAATGTACTTTCCATGTCAGTTTCATGATTTACAATGCCATCGCTATCATTATAGCCACTCGGTTCCATTCTTACAATATATGCTAAAAGGCTTTTTCACATAACACTCAATTAAGCACTAAAAAGACAGGCAAATTTATGAACTTACCTATTATATGAGGGATCAAAATCAGGAGAGAATTTAACAATCGTAGCTTTGCCATCCCTTAAAAATTACGGCAAAAGTAGTATTAAAGTTTGGTTGCGCTAAGAAATTTTTATGCCTTCTAAACAAATATAAGAACACCGCTCAAGTTATATTGGACACCAACTCATGTCTACACATTTTTTGCAAACAACTTTACACATGATTTCGAGTTTCTCAACTAATTGGCCTGAACGTGGGGGAAAGTCATGAGAAACTTCTCAAACAGTACTTTCATAGTCTCTCAGGAACTTCCACTTATGTGGAAAACTGAAGATAAAGTTCTGACACTGTCTTATTTCGAAATGTTTGGGAAAGCTGAGACTTTACTTAAAGATTTCACACAATTAATTCACTTTTTTCAAAGCATGAGGAGAAAAGAGAACCCTCCCTAGTGTTCAAGAAAAACATGCGCCGATGCTTTCTCGCTTCCGAATGAGACGGTACTCCTTACGTGAGCTGCTTTACATCTCTGGACCTATTGATTCTAGCGCCCTCTTCGACAGCGATTGCCCTGCGCAAGAGCTTTCTCTTTCGAAAAGTTACCACTCTTTTGGACTCGCTTTGCGCAAGCTTGCAACTCTTATTAATCAAATATTTCGTATTATTCATTCAATTACTTAACATGCTTTAAACTTTGAAATTTAATTCCATTTGAATAACAAGTATTTGGGAAAATGCATGTGCCTGCATTAATCAAAGAGACATAAACGATATCATACATAATGAGCGAATATCAACCACGCATAATCCATCACAATGACACCTCGTGTTTTGTATCTTCAGTCTTACATATTAATGTTGTATTTCCTGTCATCTTATATTCTGTTTATAAGTGTGAGTCAAATTGTGAACGATGAAGACTTTTCAACTATTCTAAAAGTTTTCCTTAATTAGGATGTTTATATTCAACAAGTTAAATTACGTCTGTTGTATTTCAACTAATTTATGACATCCAAAATTAATAGCGTGCATTTATTTAGACACGAAAGCTGCGCACGTTTTGTGATAAGGTTAACTTCCCAAATGGTTTTTTGAACCTATAATACTGCATTTCAGTATTTGTTCTTTTGATAAAAAATAACCTGCGGTTAGTCAGTTGGTAATGTTCCAATTTTTCGAGAAAATATTACTTAAGTTTCAGATAAAGCTAAATCCCCTAATAGCTCTCATAAATAATTTGATGAATTATTTAATTTATTTTTCCTCATACTATTTCAAATTAATTAATTAATTCTCATACTGCATATTGATGAATGCTAGTATTCGCGTATTATTTTAAAAAATTAACTCATGAATACTAGCATTCATAAATTTTTTATCTTCATACTACCTAATAGTATTCTAAAATTTAATTTAGCTAAAAGAAGTAAGAGTGGAAAGTAAGTGTTATCGGATTACTTTTTATTTTGCCATTTCATCATATACTTGTGTTACAAAACTGTCCTATTATTTTCGCATTCAGATTTAAAAAGAAGTGCCTTTTAAGTAATTTGTTCGGTTTTTCGAATCAAATAATACTTTTCCCTTCTTATTAAAATGGATATATTACATTGGTCAGTGTGTAAAACAACATCACATGTAAGTCAACCGGGCTCTTTTCAGGGTGTCTTTAGGAGGAAAACAAAAGCCTTAAATGAGATGGTCTAACATATATGAACTTGGTATACTGAAGATATTCTATTAAAAGATGGGTGTATAGTCTAAGAACCATTTCTTGCGATAAAACTAAATAATTATTTTTCTTTCCAATTAAAGTGCCAAGAGTGAAGGGGAGACGTTACATTGTATCTACGAGATAAGGATGATTTTCGGAAGAACATTTTAAGCATTCTCTTAAAATGTTTCTATGTCTTAAAATATATACAACTTCAATTCAATGGTAACAACGATATTTGTTCTAGAAAAGAGAAAAAAGTAGATACAGATATACTAGTTGATATGAACATTTAAATTGCATTAGAGAAAGGATGTTGATGTTAATGCGCATGTAAAGAATTATATATGGATATAGTATTTGAAAATATGGATAGAAATATAGATTGTTTTAAATGAAAAGACAGATTTAACAGAACTATTACCATATTAATTTAAAATTTATTTAAAATTCCTGAATGTAAAATACAAGATATTTTAACAAAACATATTAAGAATAAAACGTTCCGCTTTATTTTAGATTAAAACTAAACAATTCTCTTTCTCTACCTCTTCAGACTAGTATATTCTGTAATATCTTTAAAGTATTTAGGAAACTATCTTGGTTTCAAAGTCTAAAATTGGACCCTATTTTTACTAACTTGAAAATTAGAGCTTAATTCATCGAAAGACTATACTTCATTTTAAATGTCTATATATTACGGATAATCTTCCGAATTTCAATTAAAACATTTTTGAGCGATTGCAAGACTTACGATAATTATATTATATTTATATGTGTTTAAAATTTTTTAATAGGGCTTATGAACAAAAATTAATTAATAACGAATTTAATTAATAATTAACGAATTATAAATTTCCCTTATATAAATGAAGCCTGATGACATAGAAATCTTCTACAGGACACACCGGGATATGCTATTTAAACTGTATTTTGCTGTCACTTAATAAGCTTATAAGGTATTTTCTCCCTCCTTCTAACATGCCTTCGTGGTATAATGGTAGCACACTCGATGCGACCAGGTTCGAGTCCCGGAGAGAGCATTGATCATTTCTTCAGTTTCTTAACATTGAAAAGTTCAAAGTTACTCTACAGTGGCGCCGTAACTGAAAGGTGGTGGATGATGATTATTCATCACCAGGATTTGGCGATTGGGTCCCCTAATCGCCAGTCGCCCTTTAAAAGGGGGAGTATAAAAGGCACTTGCTCCCTCCATCTGCCAAGCCTTAGTGATGTGACTGTAACACATTCGCCGCCTATTTGAGAGGTCCATGTTCGAGTCCAGGCGAGGGCATTGCTCATTTTTAAACTTTCCTGCTTCAAAAAAACCTAATGACTCTACAGGCTTACTGAAAAAAATGTTGTAAATTACAAATCTAATGTAGGCATCAATAATTGTTGATCATAATCTTTCGCCTTGGCACTATCAATTAACTAGTGTCATTTTCTAGTACCGAATAGTCTACGTTCTACGTACATGTATCGAAAGGTGCATTTACTGAACAATTTTTGTACAGCTACAAATTATTTCTTTACATAATTCTTTCTCACTTTCATTTTTTGTTTTAGATTATTTCTGTAGAATAAAAATGACGACTTCCATCTACAGGACAAACATTTATTTAAGCTTTGAAGACGTAGAAACATAAGTAAGATACATGAATTACACAGTACTTAGCGCTTCTCGCGTGCATCCGATACTCACCACACACTTTGGCTAACTCACTCTGGAAAAAATATTACGCAGCAGAGAGCTTGCTTATTATGCGCATGCGCCAGGGGAATCAACGGCGGGTGCCAACATACCCCCTTTCGACGTTGATTCTCCTGTTCCTGAAAGTAAAACAAAATACATATTAGACAGTATTCAGTCCTATAATTGTACAGCAGTTCTGATGTTTAACAGGTGTCAGGGGTTTGGTTAACATATCAGCTCCCATTTCACTGGTAGGTATGTACTGCACATCCAGTTCGCCGCGTTCATATACTTCACGCACAAAATGATGGCGAATGTCTATGTGCTTTGTACGTGAGTGAAACACTGAGTTCTTTGTAATTTTCTGAGCTCCTTGATTGTCGCAGTATATTGTTGTTGGACTTTCTATGCTGTAACCCAGCTCTTTCAGGAAACGGCGCAGATAGACGGTTTCTTTGGCGGCTTCAGACAGAGCCATATATTCCGCCTCCGTTGAAGATAGAGCTACACTATGTTGTTTTCGTGATTCCCAGGTTATGGCAGAACCACTTAGTATACATACAAAACCTGTGTGAGATTTTCGATCATTGACATCTGATGCCCAATCTGCATCCACAAAGGCGATGAGTGGTTTTCCTGTTTTTGTATAAATTAGTCCTTGATCTTGGGTCCCCTTTAGGTATCGAAGTATTCTTTTCGCAGCATGCCAATGTTCTTTTCCTGGGTTGTTGTTAAATTGACTTAAGAAATTCACGGCGTATGTGATATCTGGCCTAGTAGCTACTGAAAGGTACATAAGTGATCCTATCAGATTTCTGAATGGAACATTTTTCATGTCAGCGATTTCGTTTTCGTTTTTTGGACTCATCTCCTTTGATAATTTTTTGCAGTGATCTATAGGTGAAGCTACGGATTTAGCATTTTGCATATTGTACCGATTTAAAATATCGTCAATGTATTTCTTTTGAGAAATTTTAATTGAATTCTCATTTTGGAAAAATTCTATGCCTAAACAATAATGTAATTTTCCTAAGTCTTTCACTTTAAAAGCAGAAGCTAAACTATCGCGAATTCTTTCATACGTTTGCTTAGAATCGGTAAAAACGATAAGATCGTCTACATATACAATTATAATTGTTTCACTGCTAGACGACTTTTTAATATAAACACAATTATCTGAATTAAGAGATTTAAATTTCATGGATTTTAATTTTTCATCTAACTTTTTGTACCACTGACGTCCCGACTGTTTAAGACCGTATAACGATCGCTTTAAAAGACACACTTTATCTGAATTAGTTTCATCGCGAAAACCTTCGGGGATTTCCATATAGATTTCTTCATCTAAATTTCCATTTACATAGGCCATTACAAAATCTAATTGGTAACCTTTCAGACTGTGTTCTACAGCGTAGGCTAAAACTGTTCTTATAGAACTTAATCTAGCAACAGGGGAAAAGTTTTCAGTGAAATCAAAACCAGGGGTTTGGGCACACCCTTTAGCAACTAGCCTAGCTTTGTATTTTTCGATAGTGCCGTCGTGATTGTATTTTAATTTAAGAACCCATCTACTACCAATAACTTTCTTATTTTCAGGTCGATTTACCAATTTCCAAGCGTTTTCTTGAACAAGGGAATTATATTCTGATAGCATAGCATTACGCCAATTTTCAGCATATGGTCCATTTAATGCCTCTTGCACCGTAGGATTAATGCTTTCCTCAACAACATTTTGAATTTGTTCATTTTTATTTACAACTGTATACTGATATTCCTTTTTAGGCCTTCCGGGCAAACCTGTTTTTATTTTCTTGGGTCGACCAGGCCCCCTTTTAATCAGGATAGGAGACACTGATTCGCTTTCTAAATCACTTTCGCTTTCATTTTCAGATTCAGAGTCAGTTGGCGACACCTTGCCGTTCAGAGGTGATGATTTATCACGACATAGTTTGTTTATAATTTTCTCTTCCGGAGCGAAAGGCAGAGATATTTCTTGTTCTGAGTCATAACTAGAGCAGTTTTCAAACTCATTAACAAATTTTACGTCTCTGCTTATTATCACTTTACGTGCCTCAGGATCCCAGAGTCTATACGCTTTTGATTCATCAGAATAGCCAATAAAAATACATTCTTTAGACCGAATATCAAATTTGCCTATTCCTGGCCTTTTATTTAATGGAAATGCTTTTTGGCCAAAGGTTCTGAAGTGAGAGACAGCTGGCACTCTGCCAAACATCACTTCATAAGGTGTTTTTGTTTGACCTTTCAAACCTCGCGTAGGACAGCGATTTCGAATGTAAGCAGCCGTATTGACGGCTTCGGCCCAGAATTTATGAGGCAGATTGGACTGTAATAATAAACATCGCGCCATTGAAACTAAAGTGCGATTTAATCTTTCGGCGACTCCATTTTGGGCTGGTGTGTAAGGAGTGCTCTTTTCGTGTTTTATTCCCGCGTCATTAAGAAATTTATTAAAGTCTTTCCCTAAGTATTCTAGCCCGTTATCCGTTCGGAGAATTTTGATTTTGGAGTTAAGTTTATTTTCAAAAGATGCTTTGAAATTTATAAAAGCTTCTTTAACTTGTTCCTTAGATTTCAGAAAATAAACATGAACGTATCGAGATTTGTCATCGATAAATGTTGCGAAATAAAATGATCCGCCTATTGATTCGACTCTCATGGGACCACACAAATCAGAATGAATTAGATTTAACAACTCAGTACTTCTATATTCAGATTCTTTGGGAAGGGGGGTTGCGGTTTGTTTACCCTGAATGCATACCTTACAGGTAGAAAGAGAATCATTTTGAGAAAAAGAAAGACCTCTAACCATGTTATTTAATAGAAGTTTTTTAAGATCGTTTTCATTTAAATGGCCAAATCTTGTATGCCATTGATCTATTTCTTTAGCAATTGATAGAGATTCGAATATTGGCATGACATAATAAAGATCATTTTCGCGTTTAGCTAAAATTACTGTTTCATTATTAGAATTAATTATTCTAGCACATTTTTCTTTGAAAATTACTGAATAATTATTTGCAGTTACTTTAGATACAGAGATTAAATTATTTTTCAAATCAGGCACACACAATACATTTTCGAGTTTGATACTTTCGGTTTTAGAACCTATGCGAACTTTAAATTTAACAGTTCCTTTCCCGATAGCTTTAACTATTTTATTAGCAGCTAATTTAACATAAATATCACCTACCTCGTGAATTTCTTGGAAAAGCTCTTTGCTGTTACACATATGTGATGTTGCACCACTATCTAGACAAAAAATGTCTTTAGAATCACTATCTGTGCATGATGCGGCCCTTTCTTGTTTCACCGAATTCTGATTTTCTGCAGACATCGCAATTTCTCCAAGGCGTTTGCTTTTATTTTCCTTGTTTTTCTTCCTACATTCCGATGCTCTATGCCCGTATATATTGCAGAAGTTGCATCTGTAGTTAACTGGATACTTTCGGTTTGCAGACGTCTCTAGTTTCGGTTTAGGAACCGGTCGTTGATTATACTTCCGATCTTTTGAATAGAATGCTTGTTGTGATTCACAATACGATGAATTTTTATTTTTGCGGGCGTTAGCTTCTTCCAGCAGTTTAATTTTCAACATGTCTGGAGCAGGCAGTTCATCACGAGATTCAATGGCAATTCGAAAGCTTTCATAAGAGTCCGGTATGCTATATAAAAGCAATATTGTTAGCAAATCATCCGCAATGTCGATTTCCATCTCTTTTAGCTTGTCCACGAGAATGAAAAAATCATTTAGGTGATCAGTCATTTCTTTAGTATCGGTCATTTTTGTAAAAAGCAATTTTTTTAGAATTGTGGCCTTTCTAGCTGGCCCTTTCGATTCGTAAATAGAGTGCAATTTACTCCATAGTTCATGGGATGTTACACAGTTTTTTACTTGTGTAAGTTCACTGGGTGAAATTGATAGGATTATATCCGCTCTTGCTTTTTGGTCAGTAGATTTCCATTTAGCATAACCTTCATCACCAGTTTCTGGTTTCGTAATTTTCCCAGTTACATAGTCCCAATGATCATTTTTAATCAGTATTGCTTCCACTTGCAATTTCCACGTATCAAAATTGTCCTTTTTCAGCTTTTCAATTGAAACTGTATTTGTGGTCGTCATTTTCGATTTCAGTCGACTCAGCTTAGCTTGCCGAAAGAATTTTACACAAACGGTTGTATTGCGCAGTTATGCAATGCCTGGGCCCATAACCAATGTAGAATAAAAATGACGACTTCCATCTACAGGACAAACATTTATTTAAGCTTTGAAGACGTAGAAACATAAGTAAGATACATGAATTACACAGTACTTAGCGCTTCTCGCGTGCATCCGATACTCACCACACACTTTGGCTAACTCAGAGTGAGTTACGCAGCAGAGAGCTTGATTATTATGCGCATGCGCCAGGGGAATCAACGGCGGGTGCCAACAATTTCTCTTTAAATCTTGCTGAAAAAAGAGATTATAAAAACATGAAAATTAATAGAAATATAAAAAGTAAGTACAACCTTTTCTTAATTCTGCAGTTAATTGTGCCTCAATAATCTAGAGTCTGACTGTGGCTGAGTTAGGTGTTAGCTATTAAACATGCCGCACTTGAGTAGAAATATCTTTCGTAACTTCACTTTACTTTGACATGCTTATTTTCATGTTTTAACTGTACGATTTGAAAATACTACATTCTTCAAAAACTTCATTTGTGAATATCCTTGTTAAACTGTGAAGCTTAACAAATCCAAAAAAAATTCAAATTGTTTAGGTTATGACACCTATCAAAAGAACCTATCAACATGCGTAAGGAATAATGACACCTATCAACATGCGTAAGGAAATAGAAAATGTCAGGCCATTCAGAGTGTTAAACTCGTTTTGTTCTAGATTTCTAGCTAATCACGCATTCGTGCTGCTATTTGGAGAGAAAATGAAGCCACAATATTTGAAATTCTTAGGTTATGTGAAAAGCTTGCATTTAATTTAAGCGTTACGGGCCAAGAAAATGAGGAGATCGTTAATCTATTGAGATTTTGGTTTCCTTTTTGAATAATTATTCTTATAGTTTGCTGATTATTACTAAGTTATAAAAATTCTCCTAAGTGAGTTTTAATATAAAATTAGAATTTAAAATTCGAAGTGAAATCACAAATGCAAAAGTTCTGAATTTAGATAAAACTAGGACTGCATAATTTGACTGAAAAGTCTTTTAACAATTGTTCACTAAAAATTCACACAACAACATTTTTATCATTGCACTGAATTCTCAGGATAATAAATTAAATAAAAATTCGAGCTGTTCGATATCAAATACTATTCCTTACTATTTCATAGTCTGTAAATTGATAATATGGTGAAAGGTTCTGAAATATTTTCGTACATCTTAACATGAGTCTTAAGCTAAACAGAAGTAGATTTATGAGGTTGTGTATGATGCAGTTCCTAGGACCCCGCGATATAATGGGCTCTTTCGTTATTAATTAATTTTAGAAAACGATAAAAATGTCTCATCTTAAGAAGAAGAGACCCCCCCCAAATTTTCAAGTAAGATGTGCTGTCTATTTCCTAAATCTTCCACTAAAGCCAAATTTAATTTCCATGCTATATATTTCTCAAATTGTTATGCAAATAATTTCTCACAAGTTTTATCGAAATTGTCCCTAAACGTTTCACACAAAGTTTATTTTTTCATACTTAAAGACATTCTCATATAATCACTGATAGTTTTAAACTTTTAGGAATAATAACCTTTCACTTCCATTGAAATGAAAGTTTTCCATTTCTTTTCATAAAATGACCAAAGATCAGATACAATTCTAAACAAAACAGGGCACTATTGATTCTTCAAGTAAAAGAATGCTAACGTAGCTCTCCTTCGGTCCCTTACTGAAATGGGTTTCGGAAATAAATAAAACTATGGCGGATAGAAAAAAAGACTGCGCTTAGAAACCTTTAGCTAATGATGAAGGCTGGCGAAATGTTTCTAGAGGTCCAAATAATGCCATTCCAAAAACAAAAGAATCTATGCGACTCTTGGTTAAGGCTAAGAACAAACTCTGCTTGATGTTTTGGCTTATTGTAAGAATACAGTAGATTTTTTCCTAACAAACTTTACATTGATTTCATAAAACTAAAACACATCCAAAATTTTAAAACATTTGCATTTCTTTAAAATTTATTTTGCACATTTCCATCAGTTTGGGAGCATTCTTTTCTGATGTCAATTTAGAATAATAATTTAATTATGATAAAGCAGTCAAGGGCTATTTAGCATTGCGAGGATGACATTCCTGAGCGCCCTTTTAAAAAGGGGTCATCTCATATTTACAACACACATGGGGAAGCTCAGAAAATATCCCCACAACTAGCTAATTTGCTAGGAATGCAGGCCAATACCAACTCCTATCACTTAATCACTTCAGCCTTTTGACCACTGGTAGACCCCCATTTTCAGGGTTTTATTTATGAAGTGTGTATCTATGTTTATATGTGCCAATCCGTCTATGTTACATGGATCTTAAAAAAAGTCATGAAATCTTTAGGATTTTATTGTGTCAATACCCCATAGCAAAATTGTGGAGCTCCAGGAACGTTGGCTGCATCATCTTCATCATAACATTTACAGACATTGCCTTATGGACACAATTCTTCTATATGCTCACCCTTTTTTATACAACAAATATTTGTCGTATGAATAATAAGAACCTGAAGGCATCCATAGAACAGGACTACAGCAAAACGTGTGATGAACTTGTCCAAAGCTTCTAGGTGTCCATGGAAACAACCAGAATTCATTTGTATTGCATAAAGAAACTGTACAAGTCCAGCAAATGAGTTTCTCATACATCGTCGGGCGCCAAAAAGGAACAACAAGTGTCATTGCTGTCTGGTTGCTGTGTCGGCACTGCAATACACCCATATTTGTTCGAGTGCTCCGAATAAAGGTAAGTGTATCCAATATGACAGTCTGAAGCGTACTAGATATTGGCTCTCACCAAATAGCAGTATATTTGATTTCTAGAGAAAAATGTAAACTATTTGATTTAAAGCAAGCATGAATCTAAAATTGTGGATTTTTTATATCAAATTTTTTAATTAATATTTTTATCAATCCTGAAGCCAAAATGAGAAGGATACATTTTTGTGCACAAATGTAGAAACGGTTTGTTCATTGATCGATTGATTAAGCAATTAAATAAAAAATATACCTGTTTAAAATTAAAGCATAAGCTTTTTAATAATATTTCTAGTTGTTGAAGAAATTTTCATGCGTAAAGAGATCTTTATTAAAATATGCAGTTTAGGGAAAAGTCCTTAAAAATACCAGTTAATAAAGTTTTTCGTCTTGGATTTTCTTGGATGCCTATAGCTCCTTGAATTATATTTTACTGATTGAATCGCATTGTCTAGATCACCTATAGTGGAGCGATGTGTATACCAAGAATCTTCTTGCAGTCAAAATCGCACGGCATCGTCTTCAGTTACAATCCACATCCATATTTAGACGAAATTAATGAAATTTTCAACGTGTGTAGCAGGCTGACAACGACAGGAAGTGTGAAACTAATACAGGGTATTTATCTTAAGGGCCATAGTAAGGGAAATCATGAATTAAAGAAATTATCACCTTAATTACTATTACTAGCAGATAGACTTGAACAAGGTATTTTAAATTTATATTACTAACTGAATTTCTATATCATAATAAAGACGTTACTCACTTTATCATTCTGAAGTATCTTCTGTCTCTTCATAACCTAGCAGCAGTAATCGATAAACTAATACGCAGTGAAAATCCATGAAGCATGCTAATACATTTCCTATGATAACATTCGCAAATTAGTCGATTTCCTTCCTCACTATTTTGCTTCATATTATAAGACATTTTAAATCCATAACCTTCTGAAATCATTGATATAAATTGCTTAATGCATGTAAATCAATCATGCGGCTGGTTTTCAAAATTTTATAGGTGGGGACCGTTTTAGTGCCGCCTAGTGCATATACTTCAAATGTAATTTAGATAAGTGTCCTCATCCAGAATATAAATGTAGATAACTTTGGTACCCCAGATAACGACCTGATTTAAAATAGCTGATTTCGGCCCATGTTACAAAGAGAATTCATTTCCATTTGGGATTAAGCAGTTGAACGTTTTTTTAAAATATCTGTACTCAAGATGCTATGATACATACGAAATTTCAAAGTACCGCAAATTTCAGCAATTTTTGCTTTCTTTTTATACATTCGATATAAAATTAATTGCCTTAAAAGTCTATTAATATATCAGTATCAAATCAATTATATCAATTAGTATATATCGAAGAAAGAAAATTCAACTCTAAACTAATTTTAAGAAATTTCAGACTTTTATTCAGAGACTATATACACTGCTCGACATTGAAAATGCAACACCAAGAAGGAGTGGTCAGAAAGTGATGAAATTTGGAGAGACAGCAAGCAGCAATAAGTGATCTGTATTTCAAAATGATAGTCAGAATGCAGAACGAGAACGACGTCGGCTCAGCAGGATGTAGGACCACCGCGCATAGCGCTGCACGAAGAAACACGTCTAGGCATAGAGTCAATAAGAGTGCGGATGGTGTCCTGAGGGATGGCTCTCTATTCCCTTTCAACCATTTGCCACAGTTCGTCTTCTGAACGAGGCAGGGGCAGAGTTTGCAAACGGCGTCCAATCACATCCCACACATGTTCGATTGGTGACAGTCCGGGAGAGTACGGTGGCCAGGGAAGCATCTGTACACCTTGCAGAGGATGTTGGCAGATGCGAGGACTGTGTGATCAGGCGTTATCCTGCTGAAAATTGCATTAGGCAGCCCCTGAAGGTAGGGGATTGCCAGCAGTCGCAGTACATTATCCAAGCATCTTTGGATAATCGTCGTCATAGTGTCCTGAATACGAACTAGAGGTGACCTGGAATCGTAGGCAATAGCGCCCCAAACCATTATGCCACGTTGTCGAACGGTGGGGCGTTCCACAGTTACTGCCGAATTAGATCTGTCTCCACGTCGACGCCACACACGTATGCGGCGACTGTCACTGGATAAACAGAAGCGTGACTCATCTGAGAACGAGACGTTTCGCCATTCTGTCATCAACATCGCTCCAGTCCGGCGCCATTTTAAACGCTGGCGTCTATGCTGTGGGGTCAATGGCAGTCTGCTTAACGGACGCCGTGAGTGCAGGCCACGTTCAACCAATCGACGGTTCTCGTCGACACGGGAACATCCAGGGTATCTTGCACATGCTGCAGAATAGCGGTACAAGTGACTTGCGGGACCGCGACAGCTTGTCGGCGGATCCGTCGATCTACGCCTGCTGACGTCACTCTGGCTGCACCTGCACCCCTCCTTCTTTCCACATTTCCTTGTTCCAACCATGTTCTTCATAGCCGATGCATCGTGCTCGCATCCATGTGGGTATCAGCTGCGATTTGACGTAAGGACCAACTCGCCCTTCTCAGTCCGATCACCATACTCCTCGTAAAATCGTCTACTTGCTGGAAGTGCCTTCGTTGACGGCGGCCTGGCATTCTGTCCTATTACACGTATCCTCGAGGACAAACACCAACTTTCTTCGATAATTCGTCTGGCAGAAATAACGACACGAATATTGCCCATTCTGCACGTTTCTTCTCTTATATCTTACTTCACGTGCGTCGGAGAGCTGCGCATTTTACATCATTTGCGTAACTCAGTGACGTGCGTCTACTCTAAAATTTGCATAAATTTCTGACCACTCCTTCTTGGTGTTGCATTTTTAATGTCGAGCAGTGTAATATGCAATATTGCAAAATATAGGGAATTACCGCATAAATAATTGGAAAATGTGTTAATAGAAATGGAGATGAGGCAGCTTTATAATACAGACAATATTCTCGTATTGTTTTCGAAATTAGTTTAGCTGTTCTTAATTACTTCTAAATTGATATAACAATTTATACTTTTGATAGAGAACAGTACATTAAATTCATTAAATTAACGAAATGCTGTTAAGGAAATTATAATATATTCAGTAAATATGTTTAAAAATGTATTATCATTGAAGGATAATGAATATTCAGAGTTTTCCCAAATGTATTTTGAGACTCGCATTTTACTCCATTGGGTCTAGTATTTTCATGTATCTTGGTTAATAACTTCACAATAAGAAAAAAAAGTGGAAATTTTGATAAATATTTTGTAAGAGAATTTAATTTCTGTAATTTTCTGGCTTACATTAGTAGCTTGGAAAAAGAAAATATAAGAATAAAAAAGATTAAAAATCAGTTAAAGGTATTGGAAACTAGGGAGAAATTTTCCCTCCGACATTCTCTTTTGTGGTAATATTAGAGCCTTAAAAAATACAATTACCCTTACGTGCTTCTCCTTAAAAACAAACAAAAAAATTTAGTATTAAGAGTCTTCTAATTAGTAGCAATAAAGTTGATAATTAATAAGATTATTCATAAGAGAAATAAAATATGCACGTGATTAAAAGAAAGAATGTTAAATTACATGCTCTCAAAGCTTATTGATTTGGAAACCAAGTATCAGTAGATTATAAAAAATAGCATTTAAGACTAAAAAAATGCACGTATGTTTGGGTCGCTGTCTTTCACTCACTTTATTGCCAAACGGGACTTTGTTTTCGGAGTCATTCTAAGAAGGTCTCATTTCTTTCTGTCTTTATCGCACGAAGATGCAAGAGTATTGATTGTGTCTTTTCTGCTATCGATTTTCGGCTGAAATCTTTCGGAAAAATAGAGAAAAAAAAAGATAAAATCTTTCTCTTTAACGAAATATTTGAACGAGATTCGAGGTCAGGACTCACATAAAACATATGCGTTTAAATCAAATTTCTTCTGAGTTTGCTATTACAAATAGTATGTTTCAGAGTTTATAGGAGTATGAGGTAGCGAAAAACACGATCGATTTAAAAACTTTTTTTTCCCTAATGGCAGGCCCTCAACTAACTTCGACCCTACTAAGGCCAATAGTGATGGCTACTTTTTTATGGAGGCATCTAATAGGTGGGCCGCCTTTGCCTCTTATGAAGGGACGGACAGTTAAAACCATGCCCTATCGGGGATTCGAACCCGGGCCCTTTGGTATCGCTGTCGGTGACCCTAACCACTATACCGTATAGGTGGCTGAAAGCCTGTTGTAGATAGTGAGATGGTTAACTTATTCCAAGATCTTAATCACTCCAAACTTCCTATCATTTCTCTGCCTTCCAGAGTTATAACTTCGAACGAAAACCAAAAGAGCGTGCAAGTCTGAAACGGCAAACCAGCTCAACTTACTGTAAACTTCTGTTGAATTTCCAAGCTAAAATACTATAAACATAGCAGTTAATTCTCTTTACTCAGAGAACTAAGTTAGTACACGGAGGACAATATCTAACCGCTGTCACTAGAGTTAAAGTTAAAACAAAATAATATAAAGAGATTATCCAAAATGTATACAAAAGATACCCAAAGATGATACCCGAAGATGATAGTCCTAAAAGTGTCGTCTTCTTATTAATCTGCTTTTAGCAGCCGTTCTAAAACTCTCTTTTATGCATCTTATATTAGAAAACTGAAGCAACAGTAATGCGTTTGACGTGAACTCACCTAGCTGATCAGTGTTTAACGATATTATCAACAGAAATACTGTGGTCGGTTGTTTTCTTTGATTACGGCAAAGCAACAGGCGTTCCTTCCCTTAGGCTAAACTGTCTAAGGGGAAAAGCGCCTTTGTGAAAGAATTTCTAAGGGAAACTGGTTTACATTTTATGTTACAAACGAGAAAACCACGAAACCGTCCATGCAGCCAGCCGTGTGCTTGGAATCGAAGTCAGGTCAAACTACGAGTGCTTAGCGACTTTACTGCCCGGTCGCTAGAGGTCTAGCCAAAGCATCATGTACAGTGAAGTTTTTGATTAATTTCACGAGTTCATTTATTTTTTTAACTATACGGCTCATTATTATGCAAAGCTTGAGTTATGTTGTAAAATAAAACAATAAAATATGTGATACACCTTCGTTCAGTATTACTTAATACTACACTCATGTCCATAAATTAAGGATAATGCAAAATCAGGCAAAGGAAGAGTTAGAAGCACAACAAATTTGACTTATTTGTAAAGCTTATTTATTAAACAAAAGCTAAAGAGCAAAAATATGCTACATGTTTGATATTATTAAAAAAATTAGCGATTTTTTTCTCCCTGGAGCAAATTACAAAAAACCTATTTGCAAAAAAACAATATTACATGGTTGGTATGATTGTTAATACATTGTACGTCTCCCAGACGATGCAATACAGTCCGTACAACGCCTAGGCATGCTGAGTATCAAATTATCCATCTGATCTTGGGGTATATTACACCACTCAAAAAGCAATGCTCTCCGAAGTTCCGGTAGACATGTAGGAGGAGGTTCACGGGCTGCAACTCGTCGGCCAAGCATGTCCCACACGTGCTGTACTGGATTCAAGTCTGGTGAGAATGCTGGCCAGTCCATACGGGTGATATCCTCCAATTGAAGGCATTCGCTTACCATGATTGCACGGTGAGGACGGGCGTTGTCATCCATAAACACAAACTGTGCGCCCATGGCGCCCCGAAACAAACGTACATGTTGTTCCAAAATGACGTCCCGATAGATTTGGCTTGTCATGGTTCCAATTTGAACATGCGGGTCAGTTCTGGAACCCAGAATAATTCCACCCCAAACGAGCACTCCTGCACCACCGTAACGGTGTCGTTCAGTAATGTTTTCTTGGTGGTAACGGGTACCTGGAGCTCTCCATATGAAAGTCCGGCGAAAATCAGACTGCAAGCTAAATCTGGACTCGTCGGAAAACCTCACACAAGCCCACTGTTGCGGTGTCCACAATGAATGCTCTCTACACCAAGCTAACCGAAAGCGACAGTGAGTAGCAGTAGGTGAAACGCATCTGACTGGTCTACTAGCATATACACCAATCTGCCGTAAGTGTCTGTACACGGTCTGCCTTGAAATTGGCTGAAGAGAATTGAAATGGCTGAAGAGAGCTGACGAGACAAGTCTGAGGCTGTGCTTCGCCTGTTTCTTTTGGCAGTAAGTGCCAAATACCAGTCCTCATTTGGCGTTGTAACTCTGGGGAGACCTGTGCTGCAACGTCTACTCACATTACCATCATCCTGGAATCGTCGCCAAAGCCTGGAGATGACAGTCTGGATAATTCTAAGTTCATCTGATACTTCCAGTTGGGTAGGCTCACATTCCAGACGGCCGATAATTCTACCACGTAAAAAATCATCCAAATGCGTCTTTTGTGTCACAACTATTCGGGTATTGCACTGAAATGCTTATAAAGAGTTTGCGAACAATTTTACTTCTTTGCCTGTATTCCTTATATATCACTCTTTTACACTTTCGTCATTGTGACGTGCCATCTGGTTACTTCCTGAAATTTGCATATGATTCTTGAAGATGTGTGCAGTGATTTTACAGGTGATATATTTATTTTAGAGTTCGATTTCCGCGTGACTCCGAATTATCCTTAATTTATGGACATGAGTGTATTTATTTATCATTTAATTTTATCCCAAAGTTTAAAATGTATATAAAACTTTAAATTTGGACTTATTCTCTACGTTTTCCTACAATTTTGTGTCCATGCATTTGATATCGTAGCGAGTTTTACGGGTTGCCTTATTTGGTTTGTTAGAGAATCGGAGGTTATTAGTCTTAAAGCAGCACCAATAAAAATAGCCTAGAAGCACTAAATTTCAAATAACTGAAGTATTCTTTCATTGCAATTCACGCTCGCACTTCTACCGCGCTAGATTACATTTAAATTTCTTATAGATGTTTTCTTGCAGGTAGTTTACATGTAAATTGACAGGTTATTTCTAAATGATCAGGGGTAAGTAAGGCACGGTAGGAAATTAGAAAGAGTCATATGCACTTTATACTCTTGATTACCCCATTTACTACACTATTACACATTGACTATTCTCCCAGGTAAGTCCTTTGATTTTGTAATAGAAGCACTAACCTTTAAATCACACGAAAAAACACTTTTTAGGTAAACACTGATACTTAATATAGTTTCTAAACTGAGAACTTCAGTAGCTAATTTTGTAATTGGAATTTGCGTTTGACGCATTTGCAAAGGTCAATGCAATGCAAAATGAAGCGTTAAATAGAAGTGATTTAAATATATGCTAACTTATAATAACCATTAATTATTCCAAAACTAATACTTCCAAAAATTAAGAACGGTATATTTCAATTGACTAAATATATAAATATGTTAAATATTTTGTGTTATGTAATACATACTTATCTTATTTGTAATGCTTATCTTAATTCAGTTATCAGTAACTGAAGTTATTAATTTGATTTTATTACTTTTATTTTAATTTGCTCTCTTGAAAAGTAATTGTTGTTAATTATTTTAGGTGCAGTTTTGGTTAATTCTGAATTTAAGTTGCTTGTGTTAAATTTTCTTTTATCCTTAAGGTTGTTTAATTAATCACTTAATTTTTTCATAAACTCTTAATCTTAATTTTGTTTTTATACTATTGTTTAATTTCTGGTTAGGCTCATTTTCATTAAGGTCATTTTCACTTTGAATTTTAAAGGTCTTTGTTTTGCACAAGTTAGTGTATTAAGTTTAATAAGTTTTGTTTAACGTACCCCTCTTTCCGGTAAAGTTTGAATCCATATTTTCTGACTCTGGTGGTAAAACCGTTTATGGTGTTCTAGAAACATTCTTAAGAAACATTAATTGAGCTGTGTAATTTTTATATTTCAGCAGTAGAAACCTTCTTCAGAGACCTAAATTTAGCTGTGTAATTATTATATTTTAATTGTAGAAACAGTCTTAAGAAACAGGAATTTCGCTGTGTAATTATTATATCTCAACTGTAGAAACATTCTTCGTTATTTAATTTAATGTAGCTAATTAAATGCTAGTTTTTGAAAATTCACTTTTCGTACATTACTACTTTGTAATCGAAGAGCATATTTTATCGACTTGTTTTCCAAATTTCCATGGAGAAAAAAATACCTTCAGTTTCTACGAAGCTTATCTCTGCCAGACAGTTGTCTGAAAAATTCCTTACCAAAATACTAAAATCTGCACCCTGCATCTAAACTTTGTATGTATTTGAGCTGTTCAGGGGTTTTGTCACGAGGGTAACTGGGAGTTCGTTAGTCTTCCACCCATGTAAGAGGGGCATCCTGAGCGAGGCTAGCACAAACATGTGTTCATTTCATTTCAAGCGAATAGTTGAATGACCCCATTGTAATTCTTGTAGATTAACGTTTTCCGCCAACTGCTGGCCACTTCAAAAGTTCCTTCCACCTTCTGCCATGGGTTCTCCTCATAGGGTTGCCTTGCAACTGGGCTTTTTGGAACTTCAAGCATCGCCAAGCCGGGGGCTATCGAGAAGAAGAAAAAGACCCTGCAGCGGGTTTATTCATCGAATCGGAACGAGGCGAATCGGCAAAGAGGCGAATCCCTGCTTGTGTCTGGTGACAAGATGGCTGAAAATATTAAAGAAGAGGAAACCAACGAGGGTCGGGAACGCATGGAGGACCGAGTCTGGATTGAAAGGGCGGAAGGCCTAGTTTTTACTCCCCAGTATGTACTAACATGTATTCTTTTCTCTTTACAGATATCCGTATTATCAAGGATGTCACTACTCACCTTTTTATTGTCACCAAAATAAGGGGTCTGCTTTGTCACAAGTAACTTGATTCTTGCGGGGGCTTCCCCCTCTTTGTTTATAGGTATGTTTTCTACCAGTTTCTCTGTTGAACACCGGTAAACCCCATCTGCAAGCACCACCACTTATGTATCTAAAATATTGTAGCTAAATTTGTTTACTTTCAATAAATGTGAAGTTTAAATTTACCTAAACTTAATTGTTTCACGTATAATTTAGAACACTGGACCCAATAAATTAAATTAAAACTTGAACGGGTTAATACATTTCTCCACAACGCATAGTTATGAAATATTAAACTTGTTGTATAATTGATATGGTATTGACAACTGTACTTGTTTGATACTCATTTATCTTACCTGTACTTTGTTTTAAATGTATGTCACGCAATTTCACCCTTTGCAGTATCTTAGTGTTGATATGATTTAAAACTTGGTATCATGTTTATACGATCATGGCACCCATGAGTAAATTAATAATAATACAACAAAGAATGGTGCCGTGACCAGGATATTTAAAAATTGCTTTTGGTAGTAAAGATGGCAGTGAAATTATTTAATGCTTGAATTGGTTATTTTTGTTTTGATAGTTACAATAATTCATATTTCTTACTATAATGTTATGATTGCTTGTTAAAAGTATTGTTTATGCTTAATTAGGTTTATACTATTTTGGTTACATTTATTTCGTTGTGCGGTTTACCAACGTTAAATTTTTACACTAATTTAGCTATATTGTATTTTGTGACATTGTTGTCAGTTAATTTTTGCCACTATGCAAACTAAGAGGAAGAGCTTAACACAAGCTGCAACTAGAATGTCTGTAATTAACAGTGTTACTGCAAGTAGCATCTCAGTTTTGGGGGCTAACCCCCTTGTGTCTATTTCCACTTTTACTAGGGCGGAAGGTGCTATACAACTTAGTGATTTTATTGAAAAGCGGCGTTCACACTGGGACATATCGGGGCTAGGGAACACAATGGACACAACAAACACAGCGGATTAGCTAGAAAAAACCAGTTTTTTATCACTATTGACCCAGTTGAAAAATCTTAACTTCGCGCAAAACGGAGCTAGCCGAATCACGGAACCGACCAATCAGGAGAGTATTTCAAATCATCATCATCAACAGAAGCGCGCAAACAACATGGCTGACGATATGAGCGATTGATTGATTGATTTGATTTAAAGTGAGGACGAGTAAACGGCCTTTACTTCACAGTTATTATTCCTATACAGAAATTCATTTTAAAAATCTTAAAATCCAATCCATATCTTACGAAGCAACTAGATACAAAAAATAAAGATGTGTCTTATCCACTATACAGCGATAAATTAAAATTTAAAGTATCCTCCTTAGAAGATTTTTCTGATATTTTCCTGATATTCAAAGATCCTAAAACTTCTAATTTACTTCAAAATATATCTACATTAGCACAGGAAATTAAAGAAACTCAGAATACCCATCAAAAATTAATTCTTGCATTCAGAGCACCATAACTTATAGTACAATTCGCAAAAGCGACTTTAGAAGCGTCAGCTGAGCGGGTAAAGCGGTCGAGCTGTAGATCTGCTGATCAGAAGTTCGATCCCCGCTGGTACTTTTTTTTCACTATGCGCAATTTTTGGCCAGGCCATTATGGGTATTCTGCATTACTTAAATTTCCTGTGTTAATGTAGATATATTTTGAAGTAAATTAAAAATTTTAGGATCTTTGAATATTGGGAAAATATCGGCAAAAATCTTTTGAGGAGGGTACTTTAAATTTTAATTTATCGCTGTATAACGGATAAGGTGCTTCTTTATTTTTTGTATTTTGTTGCTTCGTAAGATATGAGCGAAAATTATAGTCTAATTGCCTAAATCCAGCGACATCCCGTTATATGGGATAGTCGATTTAAGGACTACAAAAATACACGTAGAATACTCTTGGATGATGATTTCAGATAGTCTTCATCGAAATAGTAAGTAATTTTTTTTTCCATTTAATACTGTTTTTGTGTTTGAATTTTGAATCCGGAGAATTAAATTATTGATATCAATGATCTCATATAAATATCTAATTGTATTATAAAATTAGCAATGGAATTAAAAGTAGCGAAAGCAAAGCATAGACAAAAGCGTTAATCTAATATTTTTCTTTCCTCCAAATTAGTTTCATCATAAAAAATAGGTACTGTTTATTACCTCAAATAATAAAATGAATCTCATCAACTTTATAAATTCTCTTATCATTTGGAATGAAAATAATGATAATAATAATTAAATAACAACAATAAAACATTATAATGAAACATGTTTCTAATTTTCTAACTAATTTTTGATGATTTGAAACTTGTGTACTAAATGACAAAGAAGAAAACTCAGCAACAAAATACATTTTCGCTGTTTTCTGCTCAGCGTACGTTTCGGTCGAACCATTTAAAAAAAATCGCTTAGTTTTTGGTGTATCGATCATTGATTCACGGCGGAAGACTGTCTACTGATGAATGAAAGCGCGCGCGAGCTTCTACTTCCCTATTGGCTGTCGCTAGTAAACGTTCCCAGTAAGTGTGAACGAGCTAGGCTAGTTAGAGCGGCGTTCCATGCGTCGCTTAGCTCCGATAGCGTCGTTGTGTATCAAGTGTGAACGGCCCTAAAGAGTCAATTTAGTTGCAGCACATGTAGGCTGGGCTTACTTTGATAAGTTGACTGCTATTCGTGTGAAATTAGATGGGAAAGCTGCTGCGTTTATTGGCAATAACCCTCGTCTCAAGAATGAGACTAGTTTGGTGACTGTGGTTGATGCTTTAAAGAACATATTTGCTACTGTCCAAAATTTACATGCTAACATTAGATCATTAATTCAAACTTTTAGGAAGCCTAGGAAAGTGTTAGGCAGTTTGCTGCTACAACAGAAGCACTTCCTTGTAAAACAGTACCTGTGGATAAAATGGAAGATCCCACGGTGGAGAGTCGGAGACTTGATTTGCTCTTGTCAGTTTTTCTTAAGGGTCTTCATTTACATTTGAGACGACTGCTCTTACCACAAAAACACAAAACATATTTAGCAGCTAAAAAACATGCTATAGCAGAGCAAGAGGTGTGGTTTAAAACCCACGCAGATGAGCCTTAAAATGTTCCCACTGTAGAAATAAATGCAGTTTCCACTCCGGGTGTCACAATTAAGGCTGCTCAGGCTAATAGTTCTAACGATGAACTCACAGCAGCAATCAAAGCACAGCAGGAAAACATAGTTACTTTAACTAACATCTTAGGAAACTTGCAAACACAAGTACAATTATTGATGTCTAGTCTACAGCTAAGAATAGACAGGTTGGCCCTCGTTGTTATAGATGTAATAGATTAGGCCACATAGCGAGAAATTATATGGTGAATATATCTCAAGGTCCTAACAACAGTGATAGAACAAGGCACTTTACACAAAACAATGCTCAGCAACTAGGAAATGCAAGAGTAACACCTAATACACAACAGGTAGCAGGGCAGGCAAATTCGAGTACCAAAACTTAATTAAATCCTTAGGCTCCTGTTTTTAACTAGAATTTAAACTAGTAAGGGGTAGGGAGTATTTCAAACAACAAACAAAGTGTTAGTTAATACGAAAGTGTTCTTACCTGTCAAATTTCAGCATCAGGTTTTTCAAACTGAATTTCTAACCATTGATGATTTATCTGATCAGTATGCTGCACTTTTAGGGACAAAATGTTTAAGTGTAAACAAACTTTGTATTGATTTCAGTTTATCTAATTTAATAGGTGCACACATATTGGTGCCTTTGCACCTTCACATGTCTGCGTCAAGTGCAGATATTTCAATTAATTGCATGTCATCTAATAACTCGACTAATGATATCTTTTGCTATTCTGTGAAAAAGCATAAACGTCCTCCTTTCTCTGAAAATATTCTAAAAGTTTCAACTCCCCTTTTACCTTTTTCTCAACCTCCTGTACTCATTGAAGCTCTTTCTCCCCATCACCACGCAAAATTTTGTGTAGCGTTCAGTCAATAGTAAACAAGGTAGTAATGATTTTTTTATTAAAGTTGCAAATTTTCTCCTGACATTATACACATTAACAAAAGTATGAAATTAACCACCTCGGCACCTGTTAATGCTAAAACACCGGATATTCAGCCAGTATTTTCTACGAACCTTGAGACTGGTGATCAATTTCAACCGTGGGGAGGTCAGTTTGACTTAAGTCATTTATTGGAACAATAGAAACATGAGCTTGTGGTTCTTTTAGATAATTACAAAAATATTTTTGCTTCTTCAGCAACTGAACTTACTGGTTGTGATACAATTTTCAATAATATTAATTTAAAAGACAATATTACTGCCAGACAGAAACCTTACAGAGTTCTTTATCATTTAAGGCAAGAATTAGATAAGCAGATTTCTGAGTTGTTAGAGGCAAAAATAATTGAAGAAAGTGATAGTGCTTATTCTGCACCTGTTATATTGGTTAGAAAGTAAGATGGGACTTATCGTTTGGTAACAGATTTTAGGAAACTGAATGAGAAAGCAGTTGAGAATAGTTTTCCATTACCTAATATGATAGAATTGATTGAGGGTTTGCAGAATAATACTTACTTTTCCACGTTACATTTAACTTCAGGTTTTTTTCAAATGAAAATACAACCTGAAGATACTTACAAAAGTGGCTTCACTACTCCTTCTGGTCATTATCATTGGACAAGCGTCCCATTTGGAATGAGAAATGCTATTAGTTCTTTTCAGAGACTGATCTCAATAGTTTTGGCAAAACTTTCGCCTTTACAGATAGGCATTTATATAGATGACATAGTGATAGCTTCTAATACTTTCGAGGAACATTTAAGCAAATTAAAAATTGTATTTCATAGACATAACTTAAAACTAAAACCTTCTAAAAGCAATTTTCTAAGAAATCAAATTACATATCTAGGCCTTAAAGTATCTCAATGTTAAGTGCAACATGATGATAAAAACCTTAAAGTTATTAATAGTTTCCAGGTGCCTAAAAATAGAAAGGAAGTCAGAAGATTTTTAGGTCTTGTAGGATGTTATCGTAGATTTATTCAAAATTTTGCTCACAAAACCTTATCTTTAACAGAACTAACTAAAGATAAAGTAACTTTTAAATGGACTGATGATGCTCAACAGGCTTCTGACAAGTTTAAAACTGAACTTTTAACTCAGCCTATTTTGGCTTTACCTGACTTCAAGAAACCTTTTGCTTTGTGTACAGACGCTCGAATTTTGCTCTAGGAGCCATTTTAGGTCAAGAAGATGAAAATGGATTTTTACATCATATTTGTTTTGCTAGTAGGAAACTAAAAGGTCCAGAAATTAGTTATAGTACAGTGGAGGAGGAAGCTTTGGCTGTAGTTTGGGCGACTGCCCATTTTAAATAATATCGCTTAGGCAAACGGTTTTACGGTTTATTGTGATCAGGCTCCACTTTCCCAATGTACTAAAATTAAAAGATCCAACATCTAGGATTGCTCGCTGGATTATGGGATTGTCTCAGTATGACTGCAAAATTGTTCATAAACCTAGAAATTTGAATTCGACTACTGATTATTTATCCAGATCTGTAAATGTCACTGAATAAATACAAACTTCTACTACTCCTGATGTTTTACACACCATTAAAGAACAACAAGCTCTTGACCCTTACTGTATACAAATAAAAGAAGATTTACAAAATGATAGAATTCGAAAATCTCCTTCACAAATTTTCTCCATTGAAAATTATATCTTGTATTGTAAATTTAAAAGCCCTAAAGCTCGTTGGCAAAAACACAATAGAATAATGTTACCTAAGACATTAGTTCCAAAAATTTTGCAACAAAATCATGATTCACCTGTAGCTGCTTACTCTGGTTTTCATAGACCCTTTCATAGAATTCAGAAAGCATTCTTTTGGAAGAACATGCATAAGCATATTCTTAATTACATAAAATCCTGTCATTCATGCATACAGAAGCGTAGTTTTAAAGCTTCCCACAAAGCATCATTAATGAGGATTCCAATAGCTAATAGACCTATTGAACGTATAGCCATGGACATTGTAGGTCCTCTGCCCGTGACACTTTATGGCCATAAATACATATTAGTTATCACTGACTATTTCACGAGATGGCCAGAGGTTTATGCTTTACAAAACTGTTCATCTGAAACCATAATTAAAACACTTGAGTTGTTCAGTGCTTCTTGTGGAGTGCCACAGCATAAAATCACAAACAGAGGTACTAATTTTATGTCGCAAGCTATTACTGAAGTTTTTAACAAACTAGGAATTTGTAAACACACCACTACAAGTTATCATCCACAATCAGATGGGGTCGTAGAAAGATTAAATGCAACAGTTATCAACTCTTTAAGTCACTTGATTTCTGAAAGAGAAGAAGATTGGGTCAGGCATTTACCTTTTGCTTTATTAGCACCTAGAACTGGGAAGCATCAGGAGTTTGATCAGTGTCCAGCGTTTCTCTTGTATGGCCGAGATTTAAAGTTACCAGTTGATATATTGATTCAGTCTAAATGTAAGACTTATGATGATACTAAAACGTATCCGAAGGATTTACTCGTCAGACTGCAAAAGTCTTTTCAGGTAGTAAAGGCAAACTTAACTACTGCAGCTGAGAAACAAGAAACTACTAAAGAGTCAAAAGCTTATCACAAAAACATACAGTTAGGTGATATAGTTTACTTATATACTCCTGTGGTACAGCCAGGAACAGCTAAGAAGTTGTGTAAATTTAACAAGGGTCCTTACCATGTTGTTGAGAAGCTATCAAAGGTTAACTTCAGGGATAGAGTTATTGACGAAACCACATTACGACAAGTGGTACATGTTGATCGTTTAACCGAGGTGCCAGAAAGAATTATATTTCCCACTCTAGAGATCTCTGATCAAGATCTTTGTTCTGCTGGTCAACCTAGTGACACTACTACACAAATGCCTTGCAATTTAAGACCCAGAGACGCTCACGGATTTGTAACTAGTAATTGAACTTTACACTCTTGTACATATTGGTAGGTTTAGGAAAAATTTATGCCTTACTGGAAGTTCTTGTTTTGTAATAGTTTTACTGGATCCTGTTTGTTTATTTTGTGCTGTGCTATTAGTTCAGTTGACTTGGGTTGTTTTTATTTTATCCAGTTCACGTTTTGTCAGGAATTTCAACTTTCTTGTCTCAATATCCTGCTTTTTTTTCGGAGACCTTGGTGGCTGATTCACTTGTTTAATGTTTCGAAATTGTTTGTTTACCTTACTAAGGGACGCCTTAGTGTCTTTCGGCTTAGTTTTGATTAGTTATTTGCTATTCCTTATTTATATATGCGCGCTGTGTGTTGATCGATCTCACTTGTGCCTACTTATTTTGTACCTATTTTTGGTGGGCTTGTTTGAATAACCTACGTTCAACTGTTAGTTAAGTTACCTAAGTTACCATGGTAGTCTTCAATTGTGTAATGGTTTGATTTTTCTTTAAGGAGACGACTGTATCTCTTTTTTCGGGTAGATTTATGTTTTTTGTTTGTTTGTTTTGTTTTGTTTTGATTAGATTGGCTCACCTTTTGTTGCTGGTGGAGGTAGTGAAGTCATGCTTTAAGTAGCATGACCCTTCGGGTTGCCTTTTGCTGTGTTTGGGCACTCGGTTTCTAGTGTTCTTATTTGGTGGGTTTTTTTGTGTTACTCATACTTTCTTCTCATGTTCTGTTTTGCTTGGGAAGAGCTATTCGAGTGTTCGCTTATCTTTCTCAGGTTTAAGCCTAGTGTGGCTAGTTTGAGAATGTTTTGTTTTGTGTGAGTAGTATTGTGGATTCGGACTCTCAATTTAAGGCGGTAGGGTTAATGTTTTTTTTAACTTAAAAGTTAAACTGCAAATTTTAGTTTTCTCACTTTGGTCAATTTAAGAGCTGTGCCAATTAATTCGTAAATTCTGCCACTTTCGCCACTTCTTGGCATTTAACTTTCATATGTGTTTTGCAAAGTCAGAAGTTATTGATTCTTTTCCACTTTTCGGAACAGGGGAGGATTGTTATGTAATGCATACTTATCTTAATTGCAATGCTTATCATAATTCAGTTATCAGTAATGGAAGTCATTAATTTGATATTATTACTTTGATTTTAATTTGCTCTGTTGAAAAGTAATTGTTGTTAATTTTTTTAAATGGCAGTTTTGGTTAACTCTGAATTTAAGTTCCTTGTGTTGAATTTTCTTTTATCCTTAAGGTTGTTTGGTTAACCATTTAATTTTGCTCGTAAGCTCTTAATCTTAACTTGTCTTTTATACTGTTGTTTAATTTCTGGTTAGGTTACTCTTAAGGTCATTTTCACCCTGAATTTTAAAGTTATTTGTTTTACACAAGTTGGTGTGTAAAGTTTAATAAGTTTTGTTTAACGTACCCCTCTTCCTGATAGAGTAGGAATCCATATTTTCTGACTCTGGTAGTAAAGTCGTTTATGGTATTGTAGAAACATTCTTAAGAAACACGAACTGAGCTGTGTAATTTCTATATTTCAACTGTAGAAACTTTCTTAAGAAACATGAATTTAACTGTGTAATTACCATATTTCTACTGTAGAAACCTTCTTAAAAGACCTGAATTTAGCTGTGTAATTATTATATTTCAACTGTAGAAACCTTCTTAAGAGACCTGAATTTAGTTGTGTAATTATTATATTTCAACTGTAGAAACAGTCTTAAGAAACAGGAATTTCGCCGTGTAATTATTATATATTTTAACTGTAGAAACATTCTTCGGTGTTTAATTTAATTTTGTTAATTAAATGCTATTTTTTAAAATTCACTTGTCGTACATGGCTACTTTGTGATGAAAGAGCATGTTTTATCGACTTGTTTTCGAAATTTCCATACAGAAAAAAATACCTTCTGTTTCTACGAAGCTTATCTCTACCAGAGAGTTGTCTGGAAAATTCCTTACAAAAATACTAAAATCTGCAACATGTTTCTAAAGGGTCTTTTTTTGTATGCATTTGAGCTGCTCAACGGCTTTGTCACGAGGGTAACTAAGGTTTCTACCCATGTAAGAGTGACACCCTGAGCGAGGCTAGCACAAATATGTGTTTATTTCATTTGTAGCGAATATAGTTGAATGGTCCCATGTGCCGATTGTAATTCTTGAAGATAAGCGTTTTCCGCCAACTGCTGATCACCTCAAAAACCCTTCCACCTTCTGCCATGGATATTTCTCATAGGGTTACCTTGCAACTGGTGACCTTTGGATGTTTAAGCATCGCCAAGCCGGGGGCTGGCGAGAAGAAGAAAAATATCCTGCAGCGGGTTTTTTCGTCGAATCGGAACGAGGCGAATCGCTGCTTGTGTCTGGTGAGAAGATGGCTGAAAAAGTTAGCGAAAAGGAAACCAACGAGCTGGAAACGCATGGAGTATCGAGTCTAGATTGAAAGTTGAAAGGGCGAAAGGCCCAGTTTTTACTCTCCTGTATATACTAACATGTATTCTTTTCTCTTTATAGATATCCGTATAATCAACGATATCACTACTCACCTTTTTATTGTCACCAAAATAAGGGATCTGCTTTGTCACAGGTAACTTGATTCTTGCGGGGACCTCTCCCCTCTTTGTATAAAAGTATGTTTTCTACCAGTTTCTCTGTTAAACACCGTTAAACCACATCTGTAAGTACCACCACTTATGTATCTAAAATATTGTAGCTAAATTTGTTTACTTCCAATAAATGTTAAGTTTAAATTTACCTAAACTTGTTTGTTTCACTCATAATTTAGAACACTGGACCCAATAAATTAAATTAAAACTTGAATTGGTTAATACATTTCTCTACAACGCATAATTATGAAATATTAGACTTGTTGTATAATTGATATGGTATTGACAATTATACTTATTTGATAATCATTTATTTTACCCATATTTTGTTTTCAATGTAGGTCACGCAATTTCACCCTGTGCAGTATCTTAGAGTTGATATTATTTGGAAGTTGGTATTATGTTTGTACGATCATGGCACCCATGAGTAAATTAATAATGTAAATTAATAATAATCCAACATTTGTATAAAAGTGTTTTTAGATAATGAAGTTGTCTCGCTTTTTTTCATTGAAACTTTCTTAACTTCTGAGTTATTTTGTAAGTCTACATGGCTAATGGAAAATGCTCTCGCTTAAAGGTGGAATCTCACACTCATCCACTGACATTTTAAATTAAAATTAGTTATATTAGTCGTGTTCAAACCATTAAAGAAGACTAAATTTAATTCTTTTTCCAAAGAAATAACTCGATTGCATGAGAACGGTTTTGTTGTTTATCATGTAGTAGATCCTTTTCTCCTGTAAAGCCCTGCACGAAACCCTGTCTATCACAATAAACATGCACTTACGCTTTAATAAATCTAATAGATATTCATTTATTTTATTACAGTCTATTACAAAACTGATTCTCGTGTTTTATTACAGCTTATTACCTGAATAGGCCCATCAGTAGTCGAGCGATAAATTCCCTGAGTACTGATATTTCGACATGAGTTCGATTCCAGAAGAACAGACTGGTTCCACAGGCGTTTTCGCAGTTTTTCCCATGTGGAACGTAGATACGAGGCAGTTTCTTTTAAAAGGTCTCCACGAAGTCATCCCTTCCTTTAGGCCGTAGCAGATTTTGCCATAAACAAATAAACCAAACCTGTTACATGAGTATTAATATTTTCATCTCGGAGGATTTATTTCAGAAGGAACTCATCTCAGGTTACTGGGCATTTTAGCTGAGACAAAAAGCTGGCAGTCTTTTTTTTCCATATAGGATTCTTATTCTGGATGAAGTGGACTGCTTTGTTCTGTGATTTTAACCATACACGCAAATACAATCCAATTTTCTGTAACAATCAAGCATGAAGAGTCTCCATTCCTAAGCAGACAGCACTTCCGCAGCTTGCTGTAGATAAAATAGCGAATAACAATATAACAGATCTCGATTTTCAAACTTTCATTTAATCTTCTTCATTATTCACCCTTTTGCGAGGTAATAAACTCTCTAATCTTAGATTTTTCTTTTTATATAATTATTAAGTAATATGCTTTGTCTTCTACTATGCATGAGGTTGGTGTTTTACTTTTATTAAAGGCTAGCTCTATTAAGAACTTAATAATCAGTGTCGCATGTAGTGATGCTTACACTTTTACAGCAGGTGCAGAAGCAATAATATGGACAAATGATAAGTATATGCTGGCAGTACACATTTTAATCTAGAGTTCTGATGTTTAGTTTTATGCCTTCGAGGAAGAAATGAAAAACCATGGAGGAGGTTTCCCACTGCAAGAGATTATTTTGAAAAAATGGTGGTTGCTTTTAAAGCTGCTAAAAAAACGTCTTGAACTTGAATATAACTTTAAGTGGGCAGTTATACATAACAAATATATAAGGAGATCGAGATAAGTAGATAAATTTTGATAATGTTGATGAATAAGTAAATATGAGTAAGAAGCTATGGTTAGGTGATACGGGGTTTGACTGACAATTAAATTAAAAGCATATAAAAGAAGGATAGAGAACATTAAGTAGAAAAGTATAAATATGGACAGGGATTTCTCTTAAGTGTGAAAAGCTTGTAGTGCTACAGAAAGGAAGTTCAGAAATCTTATGGCACGTTATCATAACAACTACACAATTTGTGCACTCACATATATTAAATTTATATGCAAAATGCATTTTTGCAAATGATCATTTTATTTTAGATTCATTATATACCTACAGAACAGAATGCAAAAGACAAATATAAACTTCATAATCTGGTATACGCATTTATTACCCTTACTTTATTGACTTAAAAATAAATCATACAAATAGCACAAGTGGCCAAACGGAGCATAACATTCTTCCATCTTTTCCGAAGTAATGAGCATGTTCAGTTTGGATTCTAACTTGCGAGACTGCATCCTTCAGCTAAGTCGTTTGATTTATTCTTCATTAGCTGATGCTAGTAAGCCCTCGATTCTCTAACGAATACTATAAATGAAACGAGAGCGTAAAACTCGCGACGAAAATATGAAATACATGTTAATGAGATTGGGAGAATTAAAAAGTATGGAATATATCCAACTTTAAAGCTGTATATACATTTCGAGACTTGGCGATAGAATTAAACAAAAATTAAACCAAATTGAATAATAAATAAATAATATTAAATATGAATTAAATAAAGGGGATAAATTCTTTTGTTGTTATTTTGCAACATAACTCAAGTTTTGCACAACAATGAGCATCAAATTTGAATGAAAGAGATTCAGAGATGACGTGAAGGTTTATAATAAAGCCAATAATTGCGATATGATGGTTCTTACGAATTCCATGATTGAAGACACTTTACAAAAGGTAATGAGATTTGAAAGCGCAAGAGACATTTGGCTGGAACTTCACAAAGTATTTGAAGATTCGTCTGATAACCAACTTTATAACATATGTTTACAGTTCTTCAAATTCAGTTGGTCAAGTGATGATATGGCAGCTCATTTATCAAAAGTGAAAAATCAATGGAGTGAACTAAACAGTGGACTTGAAAATAAGGAAGAAAACAGACTGCCAGAAATGCTGTTGATTTGTAAAATATTGGATATTCTTCCTCCCAGTTATCGTACTTTCAAATCGAGTTGGTTACTTCTTAGTGATGAAAAGAGAACTTTAGATGAATTAACCACACAATTGTGCACCCATGAAAGAGAATGAAGGAAAGATCCAAATTTTTTAGAAAGTTTAAATCAGGAAGCATTGGTAGCAAATTCGGAATTTAAGCGGAAATCATCTATTAACAAGAAAAACAATGGCAAGTGTAATTATTGCTACCAGAGAGCACATTGGGTCACAACATGTAAGAAATGGATAGCTGATGGAAAACCGCCAAAACTCAGTCCACATACAGGGCCAAACAAGGGAACTAAGAGCATTGTTGCTGCAAACATGACACTTCTAGCTGTAGATGAGGCAATATTTTCTGCAGAAAGAAATTCTGATAATTGGTTTATTGATAATGGGGCCTCAAAGCATGTTGTCAATAACAGTCACTACTTTATAGACTTTGAAAGATTTAAGCTTCCGCATAGCTTCACTGTGGCAAATGGAAAGTCACTACCAGCAATTGGAAAAGGCACTATCAAGATAATGACCATTATAAATGGTATGAATCAAATCAAAAATCTTGAAAATGTCTGGTATGTTCCAGAAATAAGTAAAAATCTATTTTCTGTGTTAGCATCTCAAGATAGAAATCAAAACAGTGTGTTTGAATCAACATTTAAGGATTGCTATTTAAAAATAGATGGTGAAATAATTCTGTATGGAACAAGAAATGCTAGTGGGGGTCTCTTCAAAGCTGTGATGAAGACCTTAGTGATGAAGAAACATGACATAAACATGACTGAGAATAATGAATCAACTTTCCAACTTTATTATGAAGATAGGGTCACCAAGATAGAAAGCGTGTAAAGGCCATCGTTGAGAAAGAGTTGAATATTAAGATTAAGTCTGATATGAAATTATGTGAAGCTTGTGTATGCGGAAAATCCCACCGTTTAAAGTTTGGAACCAGGAAAGAAGTTACAAAAGCTGAAGAATTGTTCTCGACAGATATTTGCGGACCATTTGTTCAATCATTTAGAAAATACCGTTACTTTGCAATCTTCAAAGATGCCTACACCAAATTTCGATACTGTTTTTTCTTAAAGCACAAATCAGAAGTAAAAGATGTGCTTGAAAATTTCATAGCTCACGCTAAGAACTTAGGGCATAAGGTTAAAGAAATACTCAGTGGCAATGGTGGAGAATTTGATAACGAAGCAGTTCGAAAGATCTTGAACAAGCATGGAATCTCCCAGAGGCTCACAGCCCCATATGCACCAGAAAAAAATGGCAGTGCTGAACAAGAAAACAGAACAGTTCTAGAAATGGCTAGAACCCTCAAATATCCGAATGAGGAAGTGGACTTTCCAACTTCCCTATGGGCAGAGTTCGTCAGTACTTCAGTTTATATATTAAATAGGACGGGCAAGTCTTCAGTTTCTAATTTAAGTCCTTATGAATTATGGGTGAGAAAGAAACCCAGGATAAAACACATGTGCATCACTGGATCGACTTTCTATGCTCATATCCCAGTTCAGAAGAGGAGAAAGATGGACAAAAAGGCAACTAAAGGCTATCTCCTTGAGTATGATGGAGATGAAAGGTACCGCATTAACATCAAAGAAACCAGTACAGTAATTTGTTCTCGAGATGTCATATTTGAAGAGAAACCTTCCATGACTGGAAACATTATAACATTGCCCCTGCAACAAGTTTCTGAAAGAAACTCATCTCAAGATGATGAAGTTGAAAATAAAGTAATAGACAAAGGCTCTCAATAGGAAAAGAAGGAAGTGGAAGATATACCAGAAAAGGAGAGTCGACCCAGAAGACAAATTTCAGCACCTAAGTGGACAAGGGACTATATCATGGAAAATTCAGAGATTTATGAAGAAACTCTTCCAGAAATAAATGGAATTACAAGTGGAATGCAGTGCAGTTGACAATCCAAGAAACAGAAATAGGAAGGCTCAACACGCAAGAAAGCTTTCCAGAATGATCCTGAAACTTAAGAAAAGGCATTAATTAGTCCAGATGCAAAAAAATTGAAGTTACCAATGGAAGAAGAGTTGCAAAATTTAAAACAAAATGAAACTTGGGATATAGTGCCTAGGCCAGAAGAAAGGAAAGTCATGAAATGCAAGTGGGTCTTCAAGAGAAAACTTAACAAAGATGGACGAGTGGAAAGATATAAAACTCGTTTAGTTGCTCGTGGCTACACCCAAGTCGAAGGAATTGACTACAAAGAAACATTTTCTCCTGTAATGAAAACGAAATCAATTAGAACTTTATTAGCATTCTCAGTTGAGCAAGACTGGCAGGTTCGTCAACTGGATATTACTGCAGCCTATTTAAATGGAAAATTGAGTGAGACAATTTTCATGGAACAGCCACCCATTCATTAAATTAATAATCCATTCATTAAATTAATAAAAAATTTCACTGTATACAATGTTTCGAGTAAAAACATCGCCAAACGTTCAAAACCATTGATCAGCTAATTGCGTCCATGCCACAAAGAGCTTTTTCCCTTTTCGCCTTTTCTAATATAAGATTTTATATCTGCATAAACAATATTTCTAAGATTTTTTGATTGCTCTATAAATGGGCTAAATATTTGTTTCGAAAGAACCAAAAGTACGTAGCTTCAAACTTATTCCTTCTTAGCATGCCTTCGCTGTGTAGTAGTCAACACGCTCGACGCATATTCAGGAGGTTCGTGGTTCGAATCTCGAGGATGGCATTGTTTATTTTTCACATCTCTCCTGCTTTCAGAAAAATACCTAATGACTCTACAGTGGCCCCCGAACTAAAAACGTGTGGTGGATGATGATTCCCCACCACTAGAATTTGGTGATTAGGTCTCCTAATTCCCAGTCGCCCTTTAAAAGGGGGAGTATATAAGGTATTTCTCCCGCCTGTTTAGCATGCCTTCGTGGTGTAGTGGTAAGCACGCTCGGCGCGTATTCCAGAGGTCCGCGGTTCAAGTTCAGGAGAGGGCATTGCTCATTTTTCATGTCTTCTGATTCGAAATAACCTAATGTCTCGAAGAATTAACTCACTCTCTCCAATCAAATTTAGCAGATTATAACTTGGATTAATTCTTCAATTGTCTGAAAATGCCGGTCATATACTGACAAAAATCTAAAGTTTATTATTTTTAAAAACAGTTATTTTATATGATAACAGATTTGGCTAATAACTTATTTTAACTTTCATTGCTGATTTACAACAGAATATAAATGTTCCGAAATAATGAATTTGCAAAAAACAGCGTATATATGGAATATTCTGTTTGATTTCCTGTGAAATGCATAACATCCTGCGTCAAAAATTTATTAAAGTGATTAAATGTACAATTCTTCATATTTTTATTCAACATAAAATAAATATTTTTAAGATTAATAAAGGTTTCATAGCTACCTACGTATCATTTCCTTTGTGCATACTTATGAAACAGCTATGGCACAGCAGATATGCAAAGAATTTTCATGAACAACTTCTTGAATCTCTGAAGAATTAATTACTTCATTGAAATGGATGATTATATCTGTCATTACGCTCTTAAATATCGAAATAATAGTAAGGCAAATTAAATGTGTGATTAGAGCTTCCGTACCTATTCAAGGAATAAATTTAATTTCCTTGACTGTAAAATCTAGCTACTGGTGCTATCATTTTAACAGATTGTCTAATCAGGTTGAATCATTAGTTTGCGCCTAGAAATTAACTTTTACTTAATTCTACTTAATCATTATATATATCCCAGTAAAAATTGCTGATTTATTTAATATTGAACTCACAGATGAAAGAAACTTGGATATTTGCTTTTGTAACACGATTCTTTGCCGTTTAAAATTGTAGAGCGCTGTTAAAGAAATAATCAAAGAAGTACCTGAACTTGCGAAAATTTATTGCAGCTAACTGTTGTTCCCAACGTTTTCCGATATCTAATTGCATTGAACAGTTCACAGTGCAAGAACGACTGTCCTCTCATTGAGCAGTCGAGGCATCACATGCAAATTGGCTTTCCTAATACCAGGTGTAACGCAGAAACTATAATTTAATGTGATTTAGAAAGCTCCTAATAGGAGAAAAGGTACGCAGATAGTATGATTTTGATTCATGCGAAGAATAAAAATAGACTTAGCGTAAGCAATACGATTTATTGGAAATAAATAACGTTTTATTTCTGATGGATGACTTATTATATTGTTCATAAACTCTTGAAACATGAGGATATGGGGGGGGGGAGGTACGGACCTTCTTTTGAGTTTCTAAAGAAAGGAGAAATAATTACAGGAAGAATGATATTATTAATGCATGAATTTAATTTCTTCCGAGAAAAGAGTCTGTGATACATTAATGCCATTGCGAATTAGTGCGAATATATATATATATATATTAACCAATACCAGGAACCTAAGATTCATATCAAAGGGCTTAAAATGTTCTTAGGTGGATTCTTAACCTCGACTAAAGAATCCTATAATAAAATATGTAGTTTACCATTAAGTCAATCTACATAAATGAGATACTTAACAGACATTTCCGGAAACTTAGTTGTAATTATCCTGTCATCCAAAAACATTTGATTTATTTAGATTAGATATCCCGAAAAATCTCCTAAATGGTGTGGAATTCTTTTCTAAAACCTAGATAACATTATTCATTCTTACATTTAATATATTATTTATGCTGATTTATTCTATGGTCTTTTCACTTTCAAATATAGATTTTTAAAATCATGTAGAATTTATAATGTGCTGTGCAGAGTTTATGAAGATGTTATGAAGCAAAATAAATAATGTTTCTTTCACTCATTGTGCGTTCAGTAAATGTCTGATTTCTCTAGTTAAACCAGAATCTATGCTAAAAATCTCAACTTGAAAAATTTAGACAAGCACACCATTGTTTGTATGTAAATTACACATTGAAATTAAAGTTGACCTAACGTTTTATTGAAGCTTTATTATTATACGAAAAAACACTTACCATTATTTAATAATTTAAATAAGAGCTTGTAAGGTTCTCCTGCCTTTCTGTTGTGTAGAATCCGGAAAAAATAGTGATTGCACCGAAGAAGGGTTAAAACTGCTCTTTATTAAACTCTTTAAATTATTTACGATGCGTCAACTTGACGCTAACATACTGCGCCTCAACTTGGGCGGTAACTGGAACAGTAGAATCAAAACTCAAGAATTCGAGTTGTTCACAAATAGAAGAATTACACTACAGGCCTCATACAATCCTGTATCCTACAGCGCATAGATGAGTCTATTTGCATCAAGATAATAGCAACGATCTAACCAGCAGTAACTGCTAAGCGGAAGCTTGCGGATAAGCCCACACAGAAATATCCCAGACTCTCTCTAACTTTCCTTACTGGAACGTCGATATTTAAACTTCTTCTCCCACTGGTAGGACCAAATTTAAATTCTACCAAATTTAAATATTCTGGCACTGAGAATAGGGGAATGAAGGCTTATAGGAAAGTAACTTAAAATTAAATTTAACTGGTTATTTAAAATAAATATAAATCCCTACAAGCTACATGGTTTATTGTTAAGTATCTAATTGTAATAAGTACAAACCAAATAAACCACAATGCATTATTAATAACATCATATATTGCTCAGGCCACGCCAAGGTCAAAACTGAATTTTTGCTCAAAATCTCTCTTTAATTAACCTATATCTAAGTACAGTAAATCTTAAACTAATTGAAGCTGTATTGCTCATCCAAAGAAACGTGTAAGTCCCACATAAATAATTCACAACCATTTCTTCCTTCCGTGTCATATTCAAAGATTTAGAATCAAGAAGTAAACTGTATGTATATGTATATATTATTATAATATCAATTTTCTAAATACGAAATTTCTTGTCAAATATTTAGAGACCTCTGCTATTCTTTATAGAAACCTAGCTTTGTATTGGCGGCATATATTGGTACTAAAATTAATATAATTGCATCTATGAGCTGTAAACACTTGTAAAACTCAAGTGGCACATTTAACACTTTTTCGCTAATGTCGTGCTTACATGCTGCTATGTAACGCTCCCAAAGCCTGCTATACACCATCTGTATACAGACATATATGTATTGTCATCATTTAACTATAAAACTGGCATGACATTAAAAACAGAGATTACTTTTGCAATTTAATGCAGACTTCTAAAAGTAATTTCTCAAGCCTGATGGATTTCAAATCAAAGGAAAGAAGTTTTTGCTTTGAAGCCAAAAGTGTGCAAAGGACATCTTTGTTTCATCTTTAGGTAACGGAAAGAATGCTTTCAGATTATTTCCTCTCCGAACAAAACAACAATAAAATTAAATTTTACTCAATATATATCTCAACATTTATTTCTATTTTAGAAAATAGTTCATCACTATAAGCAAAGATTCTTTCCTGGAAAAAACAACTTCTTTGTTTCCGTCCTGAGAAAAAATGTATTTATCCCACACATTTTCTAAAACGATGTACTATTGATTCTAGCCTTGAAGTTTCCAAATATTTTCTTTCTCAAACGTATCATACAGCCTCTCAAAAAGTAGAAAATAGCACGGCTTAAAGCGTTGAGAAGTTTAAACAAGGACTGAAATAATTCCTAACAAAGGCGGAAGCTGTAAAAAAAGACGCAATTTATTGAGAAACGCCAGTTTCTTTTCTGACAAAGAGGTGCAGCAAGCCTCACAATTTGTGTCAATAGACATGCATCCGGAATGTTCACTGGTTTAAGAGAAATTCGACATCGTTCAATTACAAGGTTGTCAGATCTTTGCGATTATGTGTTTTCACCCTTTCTAAATTTAGCATGAGCGCTACATGGGCAAGTGTAACAATTTCTTACATTTTTCACATAGTTTTAACATTCTTATGACAGAAATATATCATATATTCAGACAAATTCAACTTTCAATCAGGCGAATAAATAAAATGCAAAAAATTCCTCAAAAGCGTGAGGACGTTTGATGGATCTGAAACGAAAATAAATTAAACGATAAAATAACATAAAGTAACAATTCGAATATATGATCGTTTCTCCCCTTAAAAATTTACTTGTACTTCTGAAACCAATACATGTTTTATATTTAAAAATGCATTAGGATAAGTTCTCAATTTTTCTTTTGCTCTGAAAGCAAATTATGCTGTTAGAGCATACCTTTCGCTTATGCTGTAAAAGAAAATTTACGGGACATTTTGAAAATACCAAACTCATGTACATGAAGCCGCCTTTTATGCAAGCTAAATTTGTTCGTAAAACACCTTTACAGAGTTATCTTCTATATGTAAAAGACCTTTACAAAGTTATCTTCTTCTATTCTATATTCTTTACAGAGTTATCTTCTTCTATTCTATATTCTTTACAGAGTTATCTTCTATATCTTATTTACAGATTTACCTTCTATAACCGTCTCATATTTTGCACGCATGGTCTGTGTTTAATTGGTTTGGCCTTTCTCTTCGGAACTTCAAACATCATCTATTCATTTATAATTTATTGATTGATATAAAAATCTCTAGTTGTTTGCAATCAAATTCTGCGAATGATGAAAATTTAATTAAAATGTAATTATGAATTAAAAAGAAAAAATAAAAGCATTATTACTTCCTTCTAAGAAGTAAATTAAATGTTGTTATCGCGAAACATTTCGGCTATCATATTTCAACGGAAATATCCATTTAGATCGTTCCCGAATTCATGTGAATGATTTTTTTGAGTTGGTGTCTATACGCTCAGACACATGGCTGTAGTACTTTCAATATTGACTGTAATGATGGCACACAATACCTGTAGTGGGGAAGGCATATAGTGAACAGCATATGTACTGTATATAGGACTTCTACTCACACTGAGTGTAGCACCTTGTAACCCATACTCTAGGTAATGCTACAATAATTCTAATCGAATAATTTATAGCACTGTTCTTAATACAACCGCCATCATATATAATTCATGTCGAGTCCAGTACGGAATAACATATAAAGAATTACTGCACTTAATATAATGTGTTACGGACTATGTAAAACGTACTTAATTAATAGTAGCATATTGTACCCAATGAATATAGCATATTGTATTCTATGTTTAAAGTATTGCAACAGGAAGTTTTGTTATGAAAGTAATTTGAGCAATTTCGTATTGTGCTCTGTATAATGTTCATCTCTTTCGTATAATCTATATTATGTATTTAATCTGTTTTTACTGTATTGATGTATTATGTGTTTGATGCCCACTTGAATTTATTAACTAATAATGTCAAAGGCTATGTAGCATATAAATTCAACAAAGCCCCGATGCAGCCTTTGTAGGACACCAGCGAGTATTGCTCAAAATAGTTGTGGGAGCTGTTCTTGCAACGATGCTGATGTCCTAAGACATTGTGTCTTATCTTAAGAATGCTACGGAGCCTGAAGGCTCAGATAAACGGTATAGAGAAAATTAAGTCAAAAAGGTACCCCAAAAAATCAAATAACAAGTTCTTCACTTGAAAACTTATGTGTACTGTATTTGATTTATGATTGATATAAGAACATTGATTTGCATTACATGCGGAAGATGTTATTAAGTTTTACATGTGCATAAAAGGAAGTAAGAAGATGACTTAGCTTGTCCGTTTTATAGCTGACTACAAGATTACATTTAAAATGCTATAAAAGACTTGTTTATTTCATAAAGAATCATGAAGGATTAGGAGTTAATTTGGGTAGAAAAAAAGGAAAGATAATATATTGGAAGTCATTGAAAGTACCGTATTTTTCGCCGTATAAGACGCACTTTTTCTCCCCAAAATCGGGGGGGAAAAAGTGCCTGCGTCTTATACGGCAAATACAAAAGCCCACCATGGCGCCGCTCTGCCTTGCACTGTATTTGGACGGTCTCTGCCTCGCGCTGCGATTGGCTGAGCGAAGAGGCGCGTGCCTTCGCTCGCTCCCGCCCTGGCTTTGTGGACTTTTTAGAGTCTCGTAAGCCAGCGCGGGAGCGGGTGAAGGCACGCGCCTCTGCGCTCAGCTAATAGCAGTGCAGGAGCAAGCGGAGGCGCGGATAGCTGTGAGCTGTGATATATGTAGTATGGTATATCTGAATGAAATATATCATATTTCATACCACCCCATCAAGATGTCGAAGCAGAAGAGACTGGCATATAAAGTTGCTTTCAAGCTGGAAGTAATAAAATTTGCTAAGGAGCATGGAAACAGAGCAGCGGAGCGACACTTTGGGCCACCTCCAACTGAGAAAATGATAAGAGAGTGGAGGAAACAGGAGGATCAACTCCAAAAGTTGGATAAAAGCAAGCACACCTTGCGTGGACCAACTGCAAGGTGGCCAGAGTTAGAGGTAGAAGTAAAGGAGTGGATCACACGTCACCGGCAAAATGGACTTTCTGTCTCAACAAAAATGTTAATCTATGAGGCCAAACGCATTGCTGTGGAGAAACGCATTCAGGATTTCACCGGATCACCATCGTGGTGCTATAGATTTATGAAAAGATAAAATATTTTACTACAGAATTTGGTTCATAATCTTTTTTTCTAGATTTGCCTCCTTTAAAATTGGGTGCGTCTTATATGCCGGTGCGTCTTATACGGCGAAAAATACGGTAAGTCCCTGGCGTCTCTAACAAAACTGAGGATTAAATCGTAGAATATTGTAAAAAACTAACAACTAAACATTGTTTTTCAACCAAGACTGCGGCTGAATTACTTTCTTATTTATAATTTCCTGTCTTTTTCACCTCCCTAGAACAAATTGAACTATTAGATAAGTGCGTTATTATGGCTTATACGCAAAGCTCAATAGCACCATTTCACTTCAGAAAGAAGCTTTATAACGTAAATCGTTTGTTAACTGTATTCCATTACTCAGCAGCATGCCTTTAGCAGCTCCGGAGAATCAAAACAATACTACATGAAATACAGTTCCTGTCGGTATAGCT